>JAJOOR010037138.1:0-16085 GCA_036250505.1 Solanum acaule | reverse complement strand
CAACAATGTAATTCAATAACATAAACATAATCTAAGTACAATTCTATAGACAAAGGGATCAACCCATAACTTTGCCCATAAGGCCATAATTCTCAACTAATCAATATACCAACAATTCAACATGAATAAGTATAGATAATCATAGGAAACATCAATCCAATCTAATCTAATCATAATTTAACCAGTAGAAATCATATTCACAAAGACCCATATCATAGGCCAATTTTTGAGAATTTGGGGATCATGGGTTCATCAAGAATTCCTTTGAAAATTATCTTAAAAACCTTAATTCCACATCAATTCATCAATAGAATGATTTATAAAATTGTTTGACAAAGAACCCATGGTTAGATTGAAAATTTGGAATTTTGGTCTTTGAATCACTTTTGAAAATCTTTGATAGAACTCCTTGAATGAGAGCTTATTCAAGAATCAAGAGTTACCATACCTTAATTATTGAAGACCCATGAAATTGAGGAAGAAATCAGTTAAAAACCCATCTTCTAGCTTGAGCTTCATCAAGGTCTTCAATGGAGTTTTTGAGAGAATCTACTTTTCAGAGGGAAGGGTCAATTGAAGAATGGGGTCTAATTTCTAGATTTTGGGGTTTTAACCAACTTAAAATACCCTAAATAGGTTGAATAACCGTTTATAATAATTCCCTAAAGTACCCAAATTACCCTTCACTTAGTTGGACCTTTTAAACAAGTCAAACTTGAGTTCTATTTTCGCAGATTTCGTTGGGAAACAAGTTCGCGATGCGGAGGTGTTCCCGCAAGTTTCTGGAAATAAAATTTTGAGACAGAAGAGTCCGCGACGTGGACCAAACATTTTGGCCCTAGGTGGAGCAGTTCCGCGACGCGGAGCCACTCCCTCCATGTGCAAACTTCAAGCTGCCTTGGCAGCTTTCTTGGCCAAGGTTAGGGTCCTTCTTGGGTACCCTTATGGTGGCCCCCGGGGCGTCGTATCCGAACGTTTTGACCCTAAAAATATTTATTAAGACACTAGGGTCACCTCCACCGATTTTAGACTCCAAACAACACATAAAAACATGAACACCATACTAGAACACACCAACACGTAAAATACTAGTTTCCGAACGTCTTGGTTATCCTTTAACGTTTGAGTTCCAAACTCTTTAAATCTGAGTTAAAAGGCTATTCTTCATTATTTTAACAAGTTATTAATGCATAAAACCCATGTGAGGCTCTACTTTATCCTACTTTATTTTGAGGGGTGTTACACCTAACTACATCGTTGAGCGGGGATAGGATGTATTAAGTATCGAGCATTACGATTTCTTCCTGTATAGTGACCCAAGCATGGTTTCTAGGTATATCCCTATCGTAGATACAAATTAACCCTAGTTATTTAGAATTAATCATGCTCCTTATGTCCCACGTTCTATCCTCTTATTCCTCTCCCGAGTTCAATTTGGACAATTGATTTATTTCAATGGTGATCAGTCACGAAATATGGAAAGCAAGAGCATAAGAAAGATTCATATGATAATTGACATTAACCCAATGAAAGATTAATAGATTACAATCATCCTGTAGCCACAACCCTAGAACTAGGGTATTAACTACTCATAATCACGAATTGATCAATCAATATTCAAGAAACATAAAGAGATCGAAAAGAAAAGAGTTAAGAAAAGAACCCTAAAACTGGTGAAAATGTTCTCCCAAGTCGTCGTTATTCAAAACCCAGAAAAAGAATAATCAAATAAAATAAAATAATGACCTATTTATACTAAAAATCGAAATGGCCAAAACTGGGACTCAGAGGCGCGTCGCATAGGCACCCTCTTATTTTGTTCTAAGATAATTTCCTCTTTTCCGTGATGCGAGCACTCCACGGAGTGTTCTGCCTCAAAGTCGTTACGCGCTAATTATAATGTAAATCCTCTCCGCGATGTGGAGTCACCTCCATAATTTGATTTGCGAGAAAATGCATTCCTCTACGACGCATCTGCTACACGGAGGACTCTGCCTCAATTTGACTTTTCACGAACAAAACTAACATTCGTCTCTGCGACATGGAGAGGATACGGAGATGCCTCGAATGATATTTATTCACTCTTCTTCCTTGCTTCCTTTAAACTTGGCTCTCTTGAGTTCCCCATTGCCCATTTTCGTGCTCATTTCTCCAATTAAGCTCACCTACACAAATAATCATGTTGGTTAGCTCATAAATAAACAAAAGACTTGATAAAACTATAAACAAGCACATATTGAATTTAAACTTAGCTTAAATATGAGAATTATTAGATTTCTAGGCATATAAATAAGCCTAAGATCACATAACATGGCGTACTTGACCCCGAAGGGGTCTCATACAAACCCGTAGCATAATCATAACATATTATAATAGAAAAGTACGGGAAAATTTAAAACTTCTTTAAAACCATACAATCCAAAACATTTTTTTTATAAGCAAGTGGAAGTTGTTACTACTCATTTGTCTCAAACCATCTATTAAAATTCTAGAATAGAAGTTGATGAGTCCATAATTTGGACTCATTTAGGGCAATATTTTGATAGAATTAGTATCCTCAAATGCATATTTTGTCTCAATAACTGATGTAAACCCTTAAGTTTCAGGTATTTGGATTGAGAGACAAATCATGGACGCTATCAAGCAAAACGGAACAAAGCGGCTGAAAGAACGGAGAAATGATGCCCTGAGGATCGCCTAATCCATTAGGCGAGTCACCGAAAGGCCCTAAATCTTGCCGAATGTTCCAGTGTGTCGATCTCGACTAACTGCGCCGAATGGTCCTTCGCAGTACAAATTTTCAAACACTATAAATACTTGTTTAAATTGTTAGATCAGACATCAGACTTTAGAGACAATTTTATTTTAGAGACTTAGAATATTTTCAGTTTTAGTTTTTAGAGTTTTTGGAGACATTGAGCTTGAAGACTTCCAATTCCATGAAATTGGAAGTGGGTGTTGGAAATTCTTCATCCTAGACTCGTTTAAAGTGAATATAAATCATACCCAGTTGATGTCATATCAATTCGGTATCCTTTTCTTCCCTTTTTCTATGTCTAGCTAAAACCCCAATTCTTAGGGTGTGATTATGTGAATATGGGTTAAATTAACTGTTGGGTCTTGCTTGTTGTTGGTTTATTTGTTGTTTAAGTGTGATTTCGTTTAGTAGTTGTGTATGAACTTAATGGTATTGTAGTTGCAAATATGATTTCATCTTAGTGTTTTTGGCATGCTCGAGAGAGAGGTCGTAAAACTAAGACTACTAAATTGATGGCCGGTGGTATTGGGTCGACATGGGTTCAGCTCGAGAGAGTGAATCCTAGTCCTTCTCCCACACATTCAGCTCGAGAGAGTGAATGGGCTAAGGCGGAGGCTGTGCTTAATGCAGCAAATTGGTGTTCGAGAGAAACCTATTTGATTCGGGGTAAGTTGTTCGAGAAAAGGCTTATCCCCACTAAAGTCTAGCCTAGCCATAAATACTCAACAATTTACTATCAAAAGCATGTACTCGATAGTTTAGTTTAACCCGTATTCCTATCACATCCCAAGAATCCAGTCTCCCTATCTCATTTCCGTATATTTTTGCTCTTTTTAGTTGTTAATTAATACAAACCCCCATTGATAATTGACGCTTGCGTCACCCCTTAGACTTAGTATGTTGTTATTCGTTAATATTTATAGCTATGACTAATTAGAACTTGCTTTTACTTTTGTATTAATTCTTGAAACCACTTTTTGTGGGAACGATCCCAACCCTTGGTTGGGTTATATCACTACACACGATCATTAACACTTGAACCGAAGTAGTGTCGTGATACGTGAAGTCAGAAGTCTTGGGACGCAGCCCATATAAAAGTCTAAAACATAAAGAAATGACATAAGGGAAATAATAGGGTTGTCCTCGAAGTTATGAGGACTCATCAAATCTTGAACTCCTTGCAACTTCTAGAAACCTAGCCTTCAAGCAACTCAATCTCCGAAACCCTACATTTGATTAGAATGTAGGCAATATGCGTTAGTACAAAATGTACCAAGTATGAAATCTAACACAACATCATAAGAGCATCTCAAAATGGTTAGTCAACATAAGACATAATCATAAGAGATAATAACATAGTCATAGCATAATCTCAAAATTAGCGTCATATAATCATAAGTCAACATAAGACATAGTTAATGAGAATAGAAGATAAGTCATAATCATATAAGCATAATTGACTCTTAGTCATCTATACCATAATGGCGCCATTCTTAAGTAACCTCAAAAGCATACATGTGCAAAGCAAGAATAGCATCCCATAATACCACCCAAGCCAAGTATCCCCTTATGGTCATCTTAATCATATTCTATATACATAGTAAATCTTTAAGCTCTTATACCATAAGGGCATTATACTCCTAAGGGACCTCAAAGCATACTTGTGAAATGAATGAAAGACATCCCATACTACCATTCACACTAAGCATAACCTTGAAGTCATCCTAGTTATACATACCCTCCTTTGGTCTCATCTTTAGCTTACTTTATCTAGACAAGGGAACTATCATCTTAAGTCAATCATATCATGGAAAGCAACTATAGCACAATCCTATCTCAATATCTTCTTTAATAACCCAAAGTAATACTTGTGCAATACATGCATAGCATCCCATAACACTATTCATGCTAAGTACAACTCTTAGGTCCTCACACTAATACTTCTTGGTTTGGAACCTAGTTCCTCTCTTTAGCTTTAGAACACTATGAGGTACTCTTTTAAACACATCTTAGTTCCCTATTAGCTTGAACCTTACGAGATACTTCTTCTAGTATATCCAAGTTCCTTACTCACATGGACCCTATGAGATACTACCTTAAGTATGTCTAAGTCCATTCATACTCTTGAACACTTTGAGTTACTTTATTATGTAAGTCTAAGTTCATTTATGCTTTGAACACTATGAGATGCTTCTCAAGAAAGTCTTAGGTCACTTATTAAGATGGACACTATGAGATACTACCTTGAGTATGTCTAAGTCCATTAATGCTTTTGAACACTATGAGATGATTCTTTAAGCATGTCTTAGTTCATTGGATATGGAGATTGCTACTAGAAACCTTAACTCAATTATGTGAAGGCTTCCATCTCATGAGACCTAACTTTGGGAAAACCTACACTCTACTACGTAAGAGTTCCCCCTTTAACTTGGATAGTCCTCACATCAACTAGGTGTGGTTCTCCTTTCTACTTAGAGGCCAGACCCTTTCTTGTATGACACTCCATCTCATTGTCAATATCCACTAGGGGCCAAGCATATACCCCTAGATTCACTATTAAGCCTTGCTTAACATTCATATCTCATGGAAGGATGTCCTTGACAATCAATCCATGTTTAAGTGATTCTATCATTTCATAATTTCAAATATTCATAAGGTAGGTTAGGTGAGTATAGGCCTTTCACCACAATTGTACCTATTAGACTTCTATTTCTCTTTTAGACATTACTCTCAAAACCCTAGTGACTAACCTTCATGACTATGAGTCTTCACTCTTCATAATTCTACAACATCAAAGCATATTATGAACCTAAGTTACAAGGCATTCAATCACATTACTCATTACTAGGTGATTCTAGCCATAATTCACCTTAAAGTTTCACTTTAAACTTTACAAGTCAAGATCAATCATATTCAATTAGGTCTAGTTCAATTCATGATTTCATATTATTATTATTGAATAAGATCTATACATGGTGACAATTCTAGAAGATCTATCAAGAATCATCAATTTCTCATCAAAAGACATAAACCCACATACTTTGATTTCTAGGGTTAACCAAGGAATTCACATAAATTCTTCATAATATCATGAATCAACACCAAATTAACCATAAATAAGTATTATCCAACCAATTGAAATCATACCCAACTACACCCACACATTGGAAGCAACCCTAGCTTAGATTGGGGTTCTTCTTCACAAATTAGGGGAAATCTTAGGGGACTCCATGGGTGGAAGAATCCATATATGAAAAGCTAAACATATCTTTAATCAAAGCCCTACACAAGCCTTTAGAAATGGAGCCTTTGTTCTTGACCTTAGCTTCAAGCTCTAGCTTCTTCTTCAATGGAGGTTTTCTAGAGAGAGAAAATTTGAGTGAAGAGGATTTTGGGGTTTTGATTTGGGTATAGTGTAAAGTTACTTAAAATTGGGGGTTAAAGACTTACAATACTCTATATAGGTGAATAAAACACATATTAAACGACCCCATTAATTAACTAAACGATTTAGAATTTACCTAAGTACCCTTGACTAGACAACCTCTTACCAGGGGTCACGCCCACTTAAATGGTCCGTCAAGGGCACCACGGCCCGTGGTCCCTTGACCAGTGACCCTCCTCAACTTGGCAAGCCTCCATGGGGCTAAGGGAAGACCATGAGACCTCCTACGATCTTTGGTCAAGCCAATGGGTCGTGGTCCCTTAGGCAGTAGCTAGGCCTAATGAACTTGCCTCCCATGACTCTAAGGGGTCTTCATGGAACCCTTCACGGACCGTGGTCAAGATCACTGACCGTGAAGGTGGCCGTGGACCCTTGGGCAGTAGCTCACCAAGGTTGGGCAGCCTTGGCCCCTTGGCTTAGGCTTGCCCTTTTGCCTTGGTACTTGCCCTTCCCATGCTCAACCAAACTCTAAATGGCCTTCTATGCTATGAGGTCTAATACATACCTTGACGTTCAACCACTAAACCTTTCATTCTAAGCACGAAAAGTCTCATCTATGACTCTATTCCTCATACATCAAACCGTAGAACCCTAGCTTATGGCTCTAGTTAGGTCTACTATTTTCCAGGGTGTTACAACCATCCACCTCTAGTCAAGTCTACCTCATAGAAGGCATCTCAAGCAACAATCCAAGCTATTCATTCTTCATAACATAATCACATTATTCATACTTACTTTTAAAGACATGAGAATTCGCCTCCTTGCCTAACTTGCAAAGGCTAATGGGTATTCGCCTCTTGCCTTACTTACTTTTAGATCATAAGTACTTGCCTCCACAATCATATCATACGACACGAATACTCGCATCCACATCATTTCATAGGGATCATGGGTACTCGCCTCCATGTCCATTCATCATAATAGGAACGTAGGGAATTACCTCTTGTTCAATCCTAAGGAGTATGAGAAATCACCTCATATCCTTATCATATGAAGGTCAAGGGTAGACGCCTTTAGCCTCATCAATTATAAAATATTTTAGTCTAGATTCATTTTAGGTGAGCAATCCTTTCAACCTAGAATCATTCATGTGAGAAAGCCTTTAACATTTATACATTTATTATTAAGCAATTCATGTGGGAGGTATCTCTTCTACCATACTAACATCAATTATCAACAATTCATATCATATGCTTTACTCTCAAGGCATCTACATCTCATGTTCATCATCTATGCTTTATTCTCAAGCAATTAACATCATAAATCATCAATCCTATAAGGATTCATCTAAACCCATAAAGTTTTCCTTCATGGCATCAACCCAATTATATCAATCCTAGGTTAGAATCATGGAATAGGTATGGATACATGTAATTTCATCCTAAAAACATGTAATCATATTAATTCAATCATAAACAATCATAATCCACTCAATGGGATCAACATTCAACATAACCCACAACATTGGAAGAAACCCTAATAGAATTGGGGAAATTCTTCTTCAAATTGTGGAATTCTAGGGGTCTCCATGGGAGGAAGGATCCCATGGATGAAAAGTCATCATACCTTAGTCACAAAGTCCACAAAATCTTGAGGATTAGGAGACTTGACTTTGACCTAGCTTTAATCTCTTCTTCTTCTTCCACCTTCTAGAGAGAGAATGGGAGATTTTGGGGGTTAAAAATACTTACATAGGTGTTCTACACTTAGGCAAAACTACACCACTTCAATTTAATTAAAATCGAAAAGTTCCATTGTACCCCCACTCAGCCGCCCAGAGTCCACCCACGAGACACTGCCGATGGACCGTGGATGGACGTAGGGTCCGTCCTGATCAAGCGTGGTCTGGACAGAGAGTTTTGCCCATCTACGTACCCCTTAGCCATGAGTCGTGGACCCATCGACGAGGTGTGGGTCCTGGCGTGGTTCACTGCCTTAAGCAGTCTTCTTGGTGCCCATCGACGGGGCCACCAACGGGGTGTGGACTCACCCACCAGATGTGGTTGGTCACTGTGAGGTGGTACCTTGGGGTTCTAACATGCTAGGCCCTCTATCTCTAGTTCGGGGTATTACAATATCTCACCCTTGGGAACATTCGTCCTCGAATGACATTCTGGGCACCTCTTAGAGGAAACAACTCTAGACTAGCAACCCATCGTGCATGCAACTCATCAAAATGTACCCAACTAAGGAGGAAACATCAACTCCAAACCAAACATACTCAATGCATCATAAGGGAGTAGGAACTACATCTAACAACCCAATATGTATGAAATTTTCAGATTTCTTTCATTCAAGGAGGAACTTACCATCTCCAACTTAAAAACATGCTCAACACAATCTCATGGATCCTATATGCAATCAATACTCAAAGCACATATTTAAGGAGGAAATCTCCACTCCATGTCAAGGCATGTTCAAAAATTCATCTCATGAAGTCAATAGGCAACTCATACTTAATGTACAACAACATGAGGAAAATAATCATAAATGCCATTTTCTTTCAAAACTAATTTTTTTTTTCATCAACATGCACTTTAAGGAAATCATGAAAACACATAAAACACACGTGACCTCAAACAAGAGCAAATCAAGAGGAACTCTTTACCTCAAGCTAGAATAGGAGGAAAAAGATGAGGATACCGGGACATCACATTGGCTCCGGCCTCCCAAGTAGCACCCTTAACAAGATGGTTTCTCCATAACACTTTTACGGAAGCAACCTCTTTGTTCCTCAATTTCTTAACTTGCCGGTCTAGAAGCTCAACCGAAACTTTTTCAGAGGAAAAGTTCTCTTTCACTCCCAACCCTTTTAGGGGGACTATAGATGTCAGATCTCCAACACACTTTTTCAACATCGAGGCATGGAAAATCGGATGCACTGATGCCACTCATTTTGCAAATTAAGCTCATATTCAACCTTACCAACACGTCTCACAATTTGGTATGGGCGTACAAAATGGGGACTAAGTTTCCCTTTCTTACCACACCTCATTACACCTTTCATGGGTGAGATTTTTAAGTAAACCCAATCAAGCACATCAAATTCAAGGTCTCTCTTTCTAACATCAGCATGAGACTTTTGTCGACTTTAGGCGGTTCACAAACTCTCTCTAATGAGTCAAACTTTCTCAATAGACTTTATAGGAGATCTACACCTCCTACCATAAAGAGCCTCAAACGGAGCTATACCGATACTAGAATGGTAGCTACTATTATAGGTAAAATCAAAGGAAAATGGTCATCCCATTTTCCTTTGAAATCAATCACCCAAACCCTTAACATGTCTTCCAATGTTTGGATTGTTCATTCCACTTGACCATCGGTTAGTGGGTGAAAAGTTGTGCTAAACTTAACCTTAGAACCAAGACCATTTTGGAAAGATTTCCAAAACTAAGAAGTGAATTGGGTACCACGATTGGAAATAATGGACAAAGGCACTCGATGTAGCCTTATTATTTCTCTTTAGTACAACTTGGCATAGTCCTCTACCGAGAAGGAGACGTTGATGGGGAGGAAATAAGCTGATTTCATCATTCGATCTACTATCACCCAAATAGAGTCATGTTGGCGCCGAGTGCGAGGCAAACCAACTATAAAGTCCATATTTAAGTCTTCCCACTTCCAAGTAGGAATGCTAATATCTTGGGATAAACCTCCCGATTTCTAATGCTTAACCTTCACTTGTTGGCAATTTGGATACTTGGCCACAAATTCCGCTATATCCTTCTTCATCCCATTCCACCAATAGATCTCCCGCAAATCCTGATACACATTGGTTGTTCCCGGGTGAATAGAATATCGAGAGCTATGGGCTTCAGTTAAGATCTGTTCCCTCAAGTCATCAACATTTGAAACACATAACCAACCTTGATAACTAAGGACATCATCTCCCCCTTGGGAGAAAGCCTCAACGGACTTTCTAAGTACCGCTTCTTTCAATTCTACCAAAGTCGGATCAAGGAATTGCTTTGCTTTAACATCTGCCACAAAAGATGATTTTGACCCATTATGAACCATGACACCACCCTTGGCGGAGTATATCAATCGAACACCCAATCGGGCTAATCTATGGACATCCCGAGCTAACTCTTTTCTATCATCATCAATATGTGCAACACTACCCATCGATAGTTGACTAAGAGAATCCGCTACTACATTCGCCTTATCGGGGTGATAAAGAACACTCATATCATAGTCCTTCAATAATTCGAGCCACCTTCTTTGGCGAAGATTCAAATCCTTTTGGGTAAACATATATTGTATGCTCTTGTGATTGGCAAATACATCTACATGTACTCCATATAAACAATGCCTCCAAATCTTTAAGGCAAAATACCATCGCCGCTAATTCAAGGTCGTGGGTAGGATAGTTCTTCTCATGAACCTTTAGTTGCCTTGAAGCATAGGAAATCACCTTACCATTTTGCATAATCAAGCATCCCAACCCGACTCTAGAGGCGTCACAATATACCACAAAGCCATTCGTACCTTCTGGAAAAGTCAACACCGTAGCGGAGGTAAGTCTATCTTTCAACTCTTGGAAACTTTTCTCACAAGCATGTGACCATATTAACTTGGCCTTCTTTTGAGTCAAAGCCGTCAAAGGAGAAGCAATGGAGGAAAACCCCTCAACAAACCTTCTATAATAACCAGCCAAACCCAATAAGCTTTTAATGTCTTTCAGTGATAGAGGCCTAGGCCAACTTTTGACCGCATCCATCTTGACTGGATCCACTTCAATACCCTTGTTTGAAACAATATGGCCATAGAAAGCCACGAACCTTAACCAAAATTCAAATTTGCTAAACTTTGCATAAAGTTGTTGGTCCTTAAGGATTCACAATACGATCCTCAAATGTTCAATATGCTCATTCTCACGCCCTGAGTAAATCAAAATATCATAAATGAACATAATTACAAACATATCAAGGTATTGTCTACACACCCTATTCATCAAATCCATAACACCGCCGGAGCATTTGTTAACCCAAACGACACTCATAATGACCATATCGGGTTCTAAAAGCCTTTTGTGGAATATCTTCTTCTTTCACCCTCAATTGGTGATAACCCGACCGAAGATCAATCTTAGAGAAATAACTTGCTCCTTGAAGTTGATAAAACAAGTCATCTATTCTCGGGAGAGGATACTTGTTCTTGATGGTCACTTTGTTCAACTATCTATAATCGATGAACATACGAAAAGAACCATTCTTCTTCCGAACGAACAAAAATGGAGCACCTTATGGAGATATATTTGGTCGGATGAAGCCTTTATCCAAAAAATCTCCCAATTGCTATTTCAAATCCTTAAGTTCCGCTGGAGCCATTTTATAAGGAGGAATAGAGATAGGTTGCGTATCTGGGAGAAGGTCAATACCGATATCTATTTTCCTCTCGGGAGGAATACCGGGTAAGTCATCTGGGAACACTTCTAGAAACTCATTGACAACGGGGGCCGACTCAAGAGAAGGGGTCTCAGAATCTATATCCCTCACCCTTATAGATGGTAAAAGCAACCCTTAGATCAAAATCATCTTTCTAGACTTAAGATAGGAAACAATATGACCCCTAGGCATATAATTTCCCCCCTTCCATTCTGGGATAGGCTCATTTCGGAATTGAAATTTGACTATCCGAGTTCTACAATCGATAGAGGTATAACATGAATGCAACCAATCCTTACCAAGAATAACATCAAAGTCTTACATGTTAAGCTCTACTAAGTCAACAAGAGTAACTCTATGGGATAAGGAAATGGGACATCTTCTATGGACCCTTTTAGCCACCACAAAATCACCAATAAGAGTAGAGACAGAAAAAGGTTCTAACAACACATCGGGGAGCACATCAAACCTCATAGCCATATAAGGAGTCACACAGGACAAAGTATCACCTGGATCAAGTAAAGCATACACATCTATTTGAAAAACTTTAAACATATCAGTCACCACATCCGGGGAACTCTCTTGGTCACCTCTAGTTTGGAGAGCATAAAATCAGTTTTGCTTAGGAGCACTTGCACCCCAACCACTTGGACCGGATAAAGGGTAGGGTTGAGCCCTACAACGAGTATCTCCCTCATTCTTAGCAACCTAAGGACAATTCCTTATCTTGTGATCCATCTTTCCACACCTAAAAAAAGCATTGGAACTGGCTAGACACTTATCTCATGATTCCTTCCACATTTAGCACAAGTAGGTATCAAAGACCTATTACCATCTCTCTGAGGTTTAGGGTTAGACACCCTTTAATTGTTAGGCCTTGTATGAGAATTTGAAGAACCTTGCCCGGAGAACTTTTGCCAGAACCTTGAACAACCCCGTCCACCAGACCTAGAATGTGAATAGTTACCATCATCCAATCTTGCTCTCTTTGCCTCTCTAGATCTTACCTTGAGCTTTTCTTCCTCAATTTGTTGGGCATGCACCATAAGGCAAAAAATGTCTATGTCATGAACAAGCATAGCAGTGCGGCATTCTTTGACTACCATATCGGACTATCCCGACACAAACTTACGCATCTTGGCCCTATGATTTGCCACAATGGAATGAGCATATTTGGATAATTGAATGAACCTTAAAGCGTATTCCCTTACACTCGTATTTTCTTGCCTAAGGTTGATAAACTCAAGTACCTTAGCCTCTCTCATCTCTAGAGGGAAAAACCTATTAAGAAAAGCACTTTTGAACCTTTCCCATTCTATGGGACCCGCTCCCTCTGGCCTTTCCTCTTTCCACTGATTGAACCAAATCTGAGCAATCCCTTTGAGTTGATAAGCAGCCAACTCTACCTTCTCTGTCGAAGTCACTCCCATAATATCAAGTACCTTGTAAACCTCATCGATAAACTCTTGAGGGTCTTCCTCAACTTTGGAGCCATAAAATTTGGGAGGGTTCATTATTGTAAAATCCTTTACTATTGCCACCCCCGTACCCACATTTGGGTTCATGGGGGCAACCACCTCTCTATTGGCTTGGGCCATCACGACCTGAGCCAACACTTGGAAAGCCGATCTATCTCCGCATTTGTCACATTGTTAGCCAAAGGATCAATCAGAGCTTGAGGAGAAGCTCCTTGGTTAATCTCTTCTCCTTCGGTCCTTCTTGCGAAGCCCTTCTAGTAGTTATATCCTGAAAACCATCGGGTAAGGATTAGGAGAAATAATTATAAAATTAAACTCCATGGCACGACTTAGAGAAATGAAGAAGTGGTTTTTCTTAAACATCTAATAGTCTCTTGTTCATAAATGTGGCGTGCTTCACACTTATGAACAAGACTCTACTAGACGTGGTTTGAGACATCCTAGAACCATTCTAAACTTTGGTGCTCTAATTACCAAGTTTGGTACCCCCTTGATGTGGAAAGGTGTATAAGACCCCGAGAGGCCTCATACAAGCCACTTAGCATATCATAACCTAAAGTAAAAGAAAAAGGTGCGGAAATTTAAAACATTTCAACAGTCCAAGTCTTTCATAAAATGAGCAGAAGTCTAACATCATTGTCTCAAACCATCTAACATAAGAGATAAAATATCTTGGGATGCAGCCCATACAATAGTCCAACATGAAAAGAAAGACATAAAAGCGAAAAAGGGTGATCCGATCCCCGAATGCTATGAGGAATCACCAAATCTTCACTTCTTTGATCAACTAAGAACCTAGCCACAAGTGTGTGAATCGAGATCGCCGAACCCTACATTTTGATAAGAAATGGAGGCAAGAAAAACCACTATTAGTACAAGAATGTACTAAATATGATGTCTAGCATAAACAACATAAACATAATGGTTAGTAAATAAAAACCATAAGCATAATCAAGCACATACATCATCATCATCATAAAGGAGGAATACTTTTCACGCAACCTCTACTTAACCTTACTCAAGACTTGGGTCATCCACCTCTAGTCAAGCCTAGCTCATGGAAGGCATCTCAAGCAACAATCCAAGCTATTCATTCTTCATAACATTATCACATTATTCATACTTACTTTTAAAGACATGGGGGTTCGCCTCCTTGCCTAGCTTGCAAAGGCTAATGGGTATTCACCTCTTGCCTTACTTACTTTTAGATCATGGGTACTCGCCTCCACAATCACATCATATGACATAGGTACTCGCCTCTACATAATTTCATAGGGATCATGGGTACTCGCCTCCATGTCCATTCATCATAATAGGAACGTGGGAAATCACCTCTTGTTCAATTCTAAGGAGTATGGAAAATCACCTAATTATCATATGGAGGTCAAGGGTAGTCGCCTCTAGCCTCATCAATTACATACTATTTTAGTCTAGATTCATTTTAGGTGTGAGAAAGCCTTGCACATTCATACATTCATTATTAAACAAATCATGTGGGAAATATCTCTTCCACCATACTAACATCAATTATCAACAATTCATATCATATGCTTTACTCTCAAAGCATCTACATCTCATGTTCATCATCTATGCTTTATTCTCAAGCAATTAACATCATAAACCATCAATCCTATAAGGATACATCTAAACCCATGAAGTTTCCCTTCATGGCATCAACCTAACTATATCAATCCTAGGTTAGAATCATGGAATAGGCATGGATACATGTAATTTCATCCTAAAAACATGTAATCCTATTAATTCAATCATAAACAATTATAATTTACTCAATTGGATCAACATTCAACATAACCCACAACATTGAAAGAAACCCTAACTAGAATTGGGGAAATTCTTCTTCAAATTGTTGAATTCTAGGGGACTCCATAGGAGGAAGGATCCCATGGATGTAAAGCCATCATACCTTAGTCACAAAGCCCACAAAATATTGAAGATTGGGATACTTGACCTTGACCTAGCTTCAATCTCTTCTTCTTCTTCCACTTTCTAGAGAGAGAATATTTGAGAGAGTTTTGGGTTTTCTATTGGGAATTGAGAGAATGACTTAAATGGAGGATTTTGGGGGTTAAAAATACTTTTATAGGTGTTTTAGACTTAGGCAAAATGACACCACTTCAATTTAATTAAAACCAGAAAGTCCCATTGTGCCCTCACTCAGCCACCTAGACTCCACCCACGAGACCCTACGGATGGACCGTGGATGGACCTACGGTCTGTCCTGGTGAAGCGTGTTGGACAGAGAGTTTTGCCCATCTACGGACCTCCTAGCCACTAGCTGTGGACCCATCGACGGGGCGTGTGTCCTGGCGTGGTTCACTGCCTTAGGCAGTCTTTTTGGTGCCCATCCACGGGGCGTGGACTCACCCACGAGCCGTGGTTGGTCACTGTGAGGTGGTATCTTGGGGTTCTAACATGCTAGGCCCTCTATCTCGAGTTCGGGGTGTTACATACACAAATACACATTTTTAGATATTGTTCCATCTTTCTTTAGCTTCAGACAATCATTTTGCCAATAAAAAATCGACGTTATCAAGATGAGTACATTCTTGAGATCTTTTGTACAACATAATCTATGCAATTCTAGGTTGCATTTTATAAGCTTAAAATATGATATTGTTATCTTATCTTTTCAAATATACATTGTTTTAGTTTTAACAGTAGAAAATAAATTGTTTTAGACGTCTTGTCATAAAATCAAATGTTTCGAAACAAAGCAAAAACTTTATCAAAGTTCTACCATGCATATTAAGAACTTTGAAAAATCTTGATGTTTTATTTCACAATTGATTTAACTTTATTATTATTATTATTATTATTATTATTATAGATTATTATTTATTGTTATTTATTTTAATAGTTATTATAACTAATATTATATTTACCTTTTGTCACAGATCTAACTAAGGAATCTGAAGTCTGTATAGATATATAACATATAAATATCTCCCAAATACAAAAATAAATATTAAAGAGGTTGGGGGGGGGGGGGGGGA
>JAJOOR010037137.1:0-14501 GCA_036250505.1 Solanum acaule | reverse complement strand
CCCCCCCCCCCCCCCACACACATTATTTAATTATGTAATTGGAAATTCCACCATAATTTACGTATTATCTCTATGCATATCATCATTATATATAAGTTTGAGTTTCTTCAGCCAATCAAAAGGGTAATTCTATAATTTCACTTTTCCAATTCCTGTTTGTGCTTGCCGCGTGTTTCGAAGATCCACTGTCTTCCACATCTTCTATTCCAAAAATATAGATCCACCGCCTTCCATATCTTCCATTCCAAAAATCTTAGTTTTATATTCCAAAGAGGTCTACTCGTTCCAACAACAAGTTAAAGGTACACCTCTTTCCCCATTTTCGTTAAAGAATATTGTGGATTTTTCTTTCAATCTGAAGTGCTGCTATTTAGATTTGGAAATCTTCCTTACCGAAAGTGCATTTTTTGCTGGATTTGTTGGATTTATATGTTTTTCAATGTTCTCGTTGTAATAAATTACCACTTTCTACTTAAAGTTAATTTTTATTGAGTTTATTCGTTAGTTTTTGTGCTTGCCACGTGTTTCGAATGTCGAATGCCTTCCATCTTTTCTATTCAAAAATGTAGATCTGCCGCCTTCCACATCTTCCATTAAAAAAATCTCAGTTTTATGTTCCAGAGAGGTCTATTCCTTCGGACAATAATGAAAATGTACACCTTTTTCCCCCATTTTCTTTCATGAATATTGTGGGTTTTCCTTTCAATTTGAAGTGTTTCTATTTAGATTTGCAAATCTTCCTTACCAGAGGTGCATTTTTTATTGCATTTTTTTTGGATTTATATGTTTTTCAATGTTCTCTTTTCTATAAATTACCACCTTCTACTTACAATTAATTTTTCTAGTTGATTTGTTAGTGTTTGTTCTTGCCGCGTGTTTCGAAGGTCCACCACCTTCCACATCTTCTATTCTAAAAATTTAAATCCACCTCCTTCCCCATCTTCCATTCCAAAAATCTTAGTTTTATGTTCTAGAGAGGTCTACTCCTTCCAACAACAAGTAAAAGGTACACCTCTTTCCCCCGTTTTCTTTCATGAATATTGTTGGTTTTCCTTTTAGTCTGAAGTGTTCATATTTGGATTTGCAAATCTTACTTACCAGAGGTGTTTTTTTTTCTAGATTTGTTGGATTTATATGTTTTTCAATGTTGTCTTAGCTATAAATTAGCACCGTCTACTTAAATTTAATTTTTAATTAGTTGATTTGTTAGTGTTTGTGCTTGCCACATGTTTCGAAGGCTCACCGCCTTCCACATGTTTTATTCAAAAAATGTAGATCCAACGCTTTCCACATTTTCCATTCTAAAAATCTTAGTTTTATGTTCCCGATAGGTCTACTCCTTTTGTAACGACCTGTTCCCATCGTTATAGAAAAGCCAATGGGGGAAAATTTTGGGCTGGAAAACTTTTTCGTAGTATTTGGATTTGTTCAACCTAGTCTAGATTTGGACGAAATAAAAGTCTGTGAGGTCCAGGGAAATCTGGTAGCAATTGGGTGATCTAATTGTGAATTTGATCATATGAGTAGATAGATAAGTCATTAAGGAATCCGTACAACCTTACGAAATTTAATTCAGGCGAGTAAAACTCCCAGAATTGATCTTAGCGTAAATGGTATTTTCTGAGTGACGTTGGTTGAAGGTGTGTTGCGAAATTGGGGTCTTGGATTTATTAAAATAGCTCATTGTTTTGTGCAAGTTAGTTTGGCGGTGATTTTGGTCTCTCTGGCTGGGCCACTGTAGCGGGGTGAGGATCGCTGTGGCTGGCCCAACGCGACTTAAAGTCGTAAATAAAGCCCAAACCTTCTTTATGCTGCACTTTTCCATTTTTAGATCTAAGGAACAAACCTCAGGCGATTCTTGACAATTTTTCACCATTCCTAATGCTAAAGGTAAGATTTTAACTCCCCTAATCCATTTTCAATCCGTAGAACGTAATCTAATGGGTAATTATCGATGGGGGAGGGTTTTGATCTAGAATTTATGGTGGAAACAACCCTAATTTGGATACTTGAGATCATGAGTATGATCTAGGGTTGTTAGTAATATGGGTAATTAGTGATTGTTTATTTATTCACGTATTATATTATTTGTTTGTAGACCAAGAAAAAGTGGAACGAATCCGTAAAGGGAAGAATCAAGTTTCTTAGGGTTTCAAAATTGTTTCGAGGTAGGTGATGGTTGTGATTCTATGAGTGTGTGATGTATGTTTGTTCTTGCTTCATTATGATACTTGTATGTATGCGAATGTTGCATTATTGATCACACTCGTTGTAAATGAAGATATTGAATAATGGTATGCCATGAAATCATGACTTGATTGTACGATTATGAGAATGTACTTTTGATTGTGATTGTGGCTTGTTGAATGGATTGGGTGTTGCGTTCCGACACACTAACTTGGATCGGTTGCCACGTTCCGGCATAATTATGGGATCGGTTGCCACGTTTCGGTATAAACATTGTATCGGGTACCACATTTTGATATGCTAACTGTTTGGGTTTGGGTTCCATGAGAGGACAAATCATTTGACATAATTGTGTAGCTTGAGAAATGTGAAATGCATTGTTGTTCTTAATATTGCTAGTATTGTATGTATTTGGTATATGCATGTGATTATATTGTTGTATTGACATATGTATGTTACACTTAGTGGGATAGCCGCGTGATCCTACCAGTACAATGTGGTTGTGTACTGGTACTGCACTTGCTCTTTCTTTGTTGAGTACAGAGCATCATCAAGCGACTATTGATAGACCTTGCTTAGAAGATCAGTGATCGTTCGAATTCAAAGGTGAGCCACTTCGTCAAGGCTGCTATGAGTTCTCTTTTCGTCTATGTCCACATTTCAGACTTAGATTTTTCTAGTTAGTTGTTAGTTCGTTAGTTTGGGGTTGTAACCCTTCTTTTTTAGACTTTTTTATCATTGTTAGATGTTTTGGTACATTGATATTCAGTTTGTAGGTAGTATTTTCGCATTTTTGTTAAGTTATTAGACTTTTGTTTGGAGTTTATGAGAACTCCCTATTTCTTTTCTTAGTATTTAACTTGCTTCTGTAACTTAAATACTTTAGGTTTTGGTTTAGTTGCTTGGTTTGAGCTGTAGTAGTGGTTCTCTCACCGGAGTGGTAGCGTGGGCGCGAATCACAATGGTCTGGGTCGTGATAAAGTTGGTATCAGAGCATAGGTTTGTTGATCTCGGTGTACTAAGACGAGTCTAGTATAGTGTTGCGGAATGGTACGGGGACACTTTTACTTTTCTTCGAGATGCTATAGGACTTTAGGAAATCTCTCTGTTTTCTCTTGTCTCTTTTCGTTCTATAACTTGATTCCAATTGGTATCTGACGATTCAAATTGGTATCTAACTTCTTTCACTCTTCTGTCCGCTAATGGTTAACACTAGATACAACGGCTTTAGGCCCATAGCTCCTGTCAATGCTCCAGTTGAGGAATATGCAGCGAGAGGTCTTGGTCGAGGCAGTGGGTAGAGAAAGAGCTAAGGGTAGAGGCCGAGAAAGGGTGGCGCCTGCTAGAGATGGAGTACTGGTCAAAATTGTTCCCCAAAATGAGTCCCCTCCTGTGCATCATGAAGAGATATAAGAGGATATTGAGGTTGAAAATATTGAGAAAGTTGGACAAAAGGAAGAGGTGCCGGCTGAAACTACATGTATTCCTCCCATAGACCCAGTGTTAGCTCAACAAATCATGTTATTTTTGACAGGATTGGCTGGTCCTAGAGTGCTTCCATCTGTTCAAGCAACTCAAGCTCGCACTAATCCCCCTATTGCTATCATTACTCCCAAGGTGGGTGGAAACATAGGTACTGATGCTTTTTTCCATCCTTTGTTGGGTTCTGTTATGACTCGTAATGAGCATTAAATGTTGACTAAGTTTTCAAGCTAAAGCCTTCCGTATTTCATGGTTCCAAGAGTGAGGATGCTTATGAGTTTCTCTTTGACTGCTATGAAAGGCTTCATAAATTGAGAATTGTCCATCAGCATGGGGTTGAGTTTGTGACTTTTCAACTTCAAGGTGAGGCCAAGCAGTGGTGGAGAGCTTATATGGAGTGTAGATCTTTAGTTTTACCTCCACTAATTTGGACCCAGTTTCATGCTCTATTCTTGGAGAAATATGTGCGTAGAACTTTGAGAGACGTAAGAAAGATGAGTTTATGACTTTGGAACAAGGTGGTATATTTGTGGCTGCTTATAAGGCCAAGTTCCATGCTTTATCTAGACATGCTACGCAGTTGGTGACTATGGAGAAAGAGAGAATCTGTTTATTTATTAAGGGATTAAATCCTGAGTTGCAAGTGTTATCTGTTCATATGACTTATGCAGGAAGAAGCTTTAATAAGGTGACAGACTTTGTTAAGAAAGTGGAGGGGGTGAGGCGAGACTGTCAGGCTAAGGCATTGGCCAAAAGGGCCAAGAACTCAGGTAACTTTCAAGGTTCTTACTCAAGAGGATCAGGAAGACCAACACTTGCAGCCAGACCAATTCAGTCCGCCATGCCCGCCACTATAGGTAATTACTCAGGAACTCCATCTCATAATTTGACTCAAGATAGCCAGGGAGTTGCGCCTTTGATGGGCAGCAAACTTTCTTTTGATTGTACTTGCTACAATTGTGGAGAACCTGGACATATGAGGAGAGATTGTCCCTACCCACGTGAGTTGGATTTCATGCAACAACCATCTAGAGTAGTGGTACCCGCGGGGAATGGTAATAATGGTAGAGGACGTCCACAAGGTGGGCGATGAGGTAATCGGCGAGGCAGTGGGGGTAGAGGAAATTGTAATGCAGGCAGAGGTATAGTGCAGCCAGGCAGGGAAGTAACTCATCAAGATGATAGGGCTCAATGATATGCCTTTCCGGGCAAGAATGAGGCAGAGGCATTTGATTCAGTGATCACAGGTACTATTCTTGTCTGTGGCCGGATGACTACTGTGTTATTTGATCCGTGTTCTACTTAGTCATATGTATCCGTGAGATTTGTCTCAGAATTTGCTATGATTTGTGATATTCTTGATGCCCCCATCCATGTTTCTACCCCAGTTGGAGAGTATGTCGTAGTCACCCATGACTATCGTGCTTGTTCTATTTTGTTTATGGGTTATCAGACTTGGACTGATTTGGTGATTTTGGATATAACTGACTTTGACATAATCTTAGGCATGACTTGGTTGTCCCCCTATTATGTTGTGCTTTATTGTAATACTAAGTCTGTGACTTTAGAAATTCCGGGAAGGGAAAAATTAGAGTGGGAAGAGGTGTACAAGCCTAAGCAGGCTAAGATTATTTCCTCCATTTAGTCTAGGAAACTAATAGGGCTGGGTTGTTTGGCTTATTTGGCTCATATTCGAGATCTTGAGGTTGAGTCTCCATCTATTGAGTCTATTTCTGTGGTGTCAGAATTTAGAGAAGTGTTTCCTAATGATTTTCCTGGTATGCCTCTGGATAGATATATAGATTTTTACATTGATTTAGAACCTGCTACTCGTCCCATTTCCATCCCTCCATATCGCATGGGTCCAGTAGAATTGAGGGAGCTTAAGGCTCAAATCCAAGAACTTCTTGATAAGGGATTTATTCATCCTAGTGCTTCCCCATGGGGTGCTCCAGTTTTGTTCGTTAAGTATAAGGATGGTAGTATGAGAATGTATATAGATTACCGACAATTGAATAGGGTCACTATTCGAAACAAGTACCCTTTGCCTGGAACATATGATCTTTTTGATCAATTGTAAGACGCATCCATTTTATCTAAGATTGATCTAAGGTCTGGCTACCATCAGTTGAAAATTAGGCCTAAGGATGTGGACGGCGTTTAGAACTCGCTATGGGAACTATGAGTTTTTAGTTATGTTTTTTGGTTTAACCAATGCGCTTGGAACTTTCATGAGTTTGATGAATGGGGTATTCAAACCAGTCCTTGATTTGTTTGTTATAGTCTTTATTGATGATATTTTGGTCTATTCAAAAAGTGAGGAAGAGCATGTTGACCATCTTCGTATTGTTCTGGGTGTTCTTGGAAAACAAAGGTTGTATGCCAAATTTTCTAAGTATGAATTTTGGTTGACTTCGGTTGCATTTTTGGGGCATGTAGTTTCAAAAGAAGGGGTAATGGTAGATCCCCAAAAGATTGAAGCGGTTAAGAATTGGGTTCGGCCTAGCACTGTGACGGAAGTTAGGAGCTTTGTGGGGATCGCTAGCTACTATCGTCGATTTGTGAAGAACTTTGCTTCTATTGCCACTCACTTGACAAATTTGACAAAAAAGGAGGTTTGATGAAAGTATACATACATTCAACAATATAAAAACAAAAAAATCAAGATTTTGAAAGGGCAACCAAAGTATACATTGTGTATGTATCCTTTATCCTAATTTCATTTCTTAAGTTTTGTGTTTGAATTTTGATGAATAATTTTGTTTGCTAAAATACAGGACTTGTAAACTTTAAGTTTATATGTTTTATTACCCTTTCTTATGGTTTAAAATCGCAGAAAATTGTAATTATATAGTATTACATAGGATAATCTTAGTAGCATTGATTACTGAATTTTCACTTTTTTATTGTGAGATCATTCAATTCCTCACCTTAATTGTAATCTACTCCTTAATTTTTCCCTTTCCCGACCCCTAATTTTTAAAACAGTAATATATTAATGCATATTATATATTATCGCATTAAAAAAGAGTGTCATGTGATATAACTTTGCTTGTTGGACATTAAAGAAAGAATAAACAAAAAAAAAAGAAACAAAAATTGTCTATAGCATTTATAGTTACGAGTAAACTTATTCTCGGTATTGATGTATGATAATTTCCACTCCTTCTTAGCCCTGTGTTGTTTGTCAACAAAAGAGAAGTAGCATGACTTTTTGTGTTTTAAAAGGTCTGAAAGGAAAATGAAGAGTTGTGACTTTTCCGAAAGATAGTGACTTTTGTGACTTTAGGGAAAGGTTGTGATTATTCTAAAGGATTGTGGCTTTTCCAAGGGGTTGTGACTTTTCCAATAAAGCACAATAAGCACATGTTTACGCTATTGTTTGTTGTTTATAAATATAGGTGTTTGATCTTATTTTTATCAACAAAATTTCTAAAATTCTTCTTATTCTTCACAAACAAATTCTAGTGTACTTTGTTTCCGTTGAGTGGTTAGAAGACGTTGTGATTTCAGGTAGCAATAGTAATACAATTTGAAAAACATGAGCAACCAAGACCAAATCTCAGGCACCTCTGCAAGTCTGCTTATTGAGAACATACCTCAGAAAAAAACTGAAAAATTGAGACAGAATGTGAAGAAATTGATAGGATTAGTAATCTACCTTATGCTCTTATTGTTCAAATTCTTTCTTTATTGTCCATAACAGACACGTTTAGAACATATACTCTCTCTAAAGATTGGCAACACTTCTGGACTTTTATCAAAAACGTTGTTTATGACAACTAGGAGTATGGTTGTTTAGATAGCTTAGTAGTGCACAAATTCATTTCCTTTACGGATAATGTACTACCTCTCCTTAGCCATTAAAAAGTTCATTCTAAACTCTGTTTTCAGATATGTTGATGGTCTATCATATTTTCCCATAATTTGAAAAGTGGCTTGAATTTTCTGTCAATAAGAAAGTGAAGGATATACACCTAAATATACGTTATAGAATTGTTTATCCGACCGGGAATAACCAATCTTATAGCTTTCCAGAAGTTCTCTGTAGTAGGTCATCAATTAAACAACTTAAGTGCAATAATTGCATAATATGAGAAGATTGCGTACTTAATTAAACATCTTTGAAGAGTTTAACGCTGAAAAGTTTGTTTATCCGAGATGAACGCAATAGACAAATAATGTCAAATTGTCCTCAATTGGAATCATTGAATCTATATGGATTTTTTGGTTTTAATCATTTGAAAAAAAATCCATAGATTAAAACCACAAAATCCATATAGATTCAAAGATTCCAATTAAGGACAATTTGACATTGTTTGTTTAAGGTGTTCATCCCGGAATAACAAACTTTCAAGCGTTAAACTCTTCAGAGATGTCAAATTTAGTACGCATTCTTCTAATGTTCTGCAATTATGGAAGTTTAGTTTTATAATCGATGAACTACTACAGAGAACTTTTGGCAAGTTATAGGGTTGGTCATGATGCCCAGTCGGATAAGCAATTCCATAACATATATTCAGGTGTAAACCTTCCACTTTCTTATTCACAACAAGTTCAATCCACTTGTCAATTATGGGAAAATAAGAAACACCACAATTACATCTAAACATAAAGTTTAGACTAAACTCTTTAATGGTAGAGGAGCTAAGGAGAGGTAGTACATCATCCGTTAAGAAAATGAATTTGTGCACTATCAAGATTAATAATGACTACATTTGATCCATCACGATCATATTGGCGGGGATTGCTATTCACTCGAAGGTGATACATGCTGATTTAAAATTGTTGCTCCATATGTTGAACATTTAACGATTTCTGGGGTTTTAATCATATGAAAATTATGCTCAGGGACTTGTCATCTTTAAACCAAGAAAATCTTGATCTCTACTGTGATGAATTACATGAAATGAATGAAAACATATTTGGCAAGCGTTCGTCGTGCTAATGAGCTAATATTGTCATCTTGGTTTACCAAGGTCAGTTATCAGTCCTAAATGTCTCCAGTGTTTTTATGTTGATTGTGAATTGAGCTCTTGTTTTATACCTATCAACTTCATTGTACGATGGGGCTCACGATTGTTTCAATGAACCTGATTAATTATGTATTGATTCATTTCCTTTTAATTAAATGATATAGTTTTAATTTAGTACGTGAGGTCAAATATTAGTTGATTTTAATTGTCTAAGCTATAAGGTGTTACAAGAATGGAAAATCACTATTTGTTTAGTTTGTAAACCCTGTAAATCAATGTACTTAACTTTATTCTGCCTCATTCTTCTATTCAGGTGATTTCCAGTTTGATGTTGGAAGAGGAAAACATCTCCTTATTGTAGCTGTAATGCAGATGGTTGTCAAGAAGTTCTTGTATTTCAAAACATTCCTTCCCATCAATAACCTCTTGAGGTTGACTTGTAATTTAGAAAACCTAATGATATTTCTTTATATGCCAGTATGTTTTCAATTCACAATGTTTTTATGTCAAATATATATTGATCCCTTACTGCCTTAACGACTTCAATTTCATTACTATAGTTTTTAAGATTACCACCTAACCCGATTTGTCCTTGTTTTGCATTTGTAGTACCATGCTTTTTTTTGGGCGAAGACATTGATTTGCTGGAAGACAACTATCTCTCAATTGAACAAAACATATTCAAAGTTTCCTTACAGAATTTAAAGAATGTCAAGTTTTTGCCATTCTGTAGTCGTACGCGTAGTTTTGACGCAATAAAGCTCCATCAATTGTTGAAATTCTTACTTCAGCATGTAATAAATCCCGAGAAAATTGTTATAGTACCAGAGCATAAGGATTGCAAGAGTTGTTCTAGTAATACCTCAAATCTAATGAAGCATTTGTTAACTTTTCCAACAAGTGCAATTATTTCCTTCAGACCAATTAATCATAATGTTTTCTATTCCTAGTTTGTTTCTCTTATTTTTGTTGAATTTTTTTTGTTTTAATGAGGATAACTTGTTATGAAAATTAAATTATTTGCAAGCTATTAATTAGAACAAAAATAGTTGATCATCCCTTAACCTATGGTTTGTGTCGTAAAAAGGAAAGATAGTTTGCATCTCCCTCTACAAGGATGGAATCAACCTTCTTAGGAGTGGACTAGCTGGCTGGGCGGCCTAGATTGATTATCGCTCTTGCTAGCCGGGCTGAAAGTTGATTAGATGACTAGATATTTTGGTTACTTGGGTTGGGTGCCTGACTTTGGCTTCTTGGGTTTGGATTCGTGGTGCCTTTCTCTCTTGTAGAGCTAGTTACTCTTTATTCATGTCGGTCTTACGGGGGACTTTTTGAGTTTTATTTTAACATGTGCATGAGTGTACATTTTAGGCTTATATGGATCCAGTTAGGTTTAGCCTAGATGTACTTAGATTTACTTTCAATATGCTCGTAAGCTTTCTTTCATATCCGTTTTGACCTCTGATGTGTTACCATAGGTTTTGTTCTTTCGTGGGCGACCTTGTATTAGGGTTATTCAGGATGGATACTTTTTGTGATTCCTTGTGAGGGGACGTTGATACACGGTGGCTTAGTATTAATGGATCTCATATTCGACATCCTTTTGGGAATCAACACCACTCGGGACACTCTTTCTAGTTGGATGGTTTTTAAGTGGTCTGTCTAGAAGGGAGACTTTGATATTTTGAGACCCTTTTTGGAGTCGACACGCACCCATGCCAGTCTTGCTAGTTGGGGCTGGGAGTGGGTTAGCTGGCTGGTCGACCTAGATTGATTATCACTCTTGCTAGCTAGGCTGGAAGTTGACTAGATTGCTAGATATTGTGGTTACTTGGGTTGGGAGCCTAAATTTTGTTTTTTGGGTTTGGATTTGTGGTGCCTTTCTCTCTTTTCAACTTAGTTACTCTTTATACTTGTCAGGCTTACAAGGTCTATTTGCTTTTCATTTAAATATGTGCATGAGTGTATGTTCTAGGCATATAGGGGTCAGTTAGATTTAGCATAGGTGTACTTAGATTTACTTTCGGTATGCTCGTATGCTTTCTTCCATATCCGTTTTGACCTCTGTTTGTTTCTAGATTCTATCATTTCATATTATTTTTACCTGTCTTGCTCAGTCAACACGTGAAATCAAAAAAAGTACCTAGTTTTTATACGCATTCTACAATCTTTATATGTTTCTTCATGCATGTGCGGTGATGGTTTGTGCAATTAGAAGAATTAAAGATTTGGAGATGAGTGTGAGCACGTGGAGTCTTCCATCAACTTATCTCATTCTGTACTTATTTAGCTAGTCTTTTTCCTCTTTGAACAATCTTTGTTTTGTCCACTTTTGCGATTTTTACTCTTAGTTTTAGACAACTATGTACTTCTAATTTCTAGTTTATGGGAGGGACCTTTTGTATATAGTTTTTTGTTTGCTCCTGCTTTTGTTTTTTTGGTGGTTTAGTTTGATTTCTATTTAGTTGTACCGTTATACTTATTGCTTGCTATTCTAGGTTACACATTAGTTTCTCTACATGAGGGTTATAGTATATGCCCTCATGACACGAGGAATGGCTCATGAAAAGTTGGTATCAGAGCCATAGATTTGCCTGTCTCACTTGTACAAAGCTAATACTAATAAGAGATTTCTGGATCGGTCTGAAGACATATATATCCTATCTTTAGGAGGCAATAGGGCGTCTTTTTGAATTTATCCTCTTTTGTATCGCTTTCATGTAGCGAATGTGTAGTTGGTTTCTTGAAATCACACTTGTTTCATTCTTTTCAGAGGATGGATCATACACGACATACGATAGCTCGAGTAAAGGGCCGACCTGTACTACCAGCTAGGAGTGCAACACTAGCCCTGAAGAGAGACAGGTTTGGAGCCATTAGCTGACCCTATAGTAGTTCAAGTTCCTGTTTAATCAGCGGGGTCGGGGCCATCTCAGCCATCACCTAGACCCTCTATGGCTCTGTACATTTAGGCAACCATTGTACAACTTCTGATTGTGCTTGGGGCATGCAGCAAGATAGAGCTACAGTTGAACTAGCACCACAGGATCAACCTACAACAGAGGCACCTCAGGTCCAGGTACTACCTAGAGGTGCCCAACACATGAATATGGCCGAAGACATACCTTTAAAGAAGAAGATGCTTGGAGTGTTTCACATACTCTAACCTCTAAGGTTTTTTGGGGCTGTGGGTTGGGACACCCACAAGTTTCTTACAAGTTGTCATTAGCCACATCATATTCTAGGTCTAGTGGAGTCTAGAGGA
Organism: Solanum acaule; assembly: GCA_036250505.1. Lineage (NCBI taxonomy): Eukaryota > Viridiplantae > Streptophyta > Magnoliopsida > Solanales > Solanaceae > Solanum > Solanum acaule. The sequence goes on along the minus strand of JAJOOR010037137.1, from coordinate 2,591 downwards.
GCCGAATTCATGGCGCATCTACTAGATAGGTCATCTAGTAAGTCGTGGCGTCCCTTCATTTAGACCAATTCAATTGGGTCTCCTATTTACACTTAGACCAAGTTTTCTAAGGTTTTTTTTAGCTTGGCTCATCCTTCGCAACTTCAATGATCGGCTAAAGATCATTTCTACAGGTTAGAGAAGTGTTGAAACACCTCGAAAACCAGACCGAGAAAAAGTTTTACAGAAAACTACCTGAAACCGTAAACCACGACAGGGTTCACAGACCATGATAGGGTCCACGGTATGTTGACCTGCCCGTGGTCAAGACTTGAAAGTCACCAGGCCCAGCCGTTAGACCACGGCCACCTTCACGGTCCGTGGCCTTGACGACAGGTAGTGGTGGCGTTCGTGATGTCTACGTAGTAGCCTCCCTATCCTAGTCCTCAGACACCCCTCCCCCAAAGTAAGGACCATGGGGACCTTCATGGTCTGTGGTGCTGAAAACGGGTCGTGGGGGCGTCCATAAAACCTAACCAGTAGCCCCCTAAATCCTGAGTCACCAGACCTCAACCCAAGCAAGGACAACGAGGACCTTCGCGGTCCTACGTCCCTTACACAGGCCGTGGTAAGGCTTGTGAGACAGACCATCAACTCAGTAGTCACCAAGTGAAGACCATGACCCACTTCACGGTCCGTGGTCCCTTTCATGGTCCGTGAAGGTGGTTGTGGTCAACCCCGTCAGCAGTTTAAGTCAGGGGTCTTTTGGTCTTTTCCTTTTTCATTGGACCCCTAAAATAAGTCGTTTTAATCCTAAACTACGTGGTTTTGCTTAGTTTTAGCCTAGAAACATACCTAGAACTTACCTAAGTCAGATCTTTAATCAAAACTTAGAAAATTAGAAGAGAAAGAGGAGAAAGAGGCGAGCAACCCTAGTTCAAGAACGCAGCAAGGTTCCATCAGTTCCAGCTCCAAAGTCGAAAGATTTCTCCGTGGAATTCATCACCAGGTATATGGGATTCCTCTAGTGGGTTCCTTTCCCCCATTAGGTCCCTAGAATTCAGTTAGATTCTTGATTCCGTATTATTAACTAGACCTAGGGTTTCTAGAACTTCAACAGATTATCATGAATTTGTTATTTATATGTTCCAAATCAAATTATCATATTACTACTTCGTTTCTTGCATGACTTTTAGAACCCTAGCTTGGTAGTTCTTTAGTTCTTGAATTACGCATGTTAGCTCAGATATTTCAATATTTCAAATATGCATGCCTCAGTTTTCGAATGCATTACTTTCAATATATTAATGTGCATTCTCAGTTTGCATGTCAGTTTTGAGCTAGCCAGTATATTACAAAAATTCAGTCATAATGTGTTAATCATTTAATCTATTGGGAGTAGCATAATACCGAGTTGGACTAGGGTCAGTCGCCCATATATCCCCAGAACTACGAGCCACATAGGTTGTAAGTCCCCTCTGTAGGCATCATTTTAGTGATCATACCAGCATGCCTCTACACCTTCCGTCAGGTGTATTAGGTCCTCTCAATGGGGCGTATACATCAGACTCCATCTTTAGCTCATGTGGTTTTATTATTGGTTATTAGTAGCTCCCACAGTTCAGTCAGACTCCTTTGCATTGACCACATTTCAGTATAATCAGTATTCATCATCAGCATGTCTAATTTTGGTCATTGCATCCAGTTAGCTCAGTATTCAATATCAATATCATGTTTAGATTATACTCTTGCTTTATTGCTTGTTTAGTTACATGTTTATTTCAGCTTTACTCTATCCTACATGCTCAGTACCTTTCAAGTACTCACACATACGTTGCGCTATATCTTCTTGTGAAATAGGTTCAGATTCTCAGCATCCAGATCACGCTTAGATCGATTCTTGATCTCCAGTTCAGCAGCATTTGTGGTGAGTCCTCATTTTTTTTAGGACAATAGTCATGTTATCTTTTCATTATTTCAGTCTTTTAGTTTCAGTTTGCTAGACTTAGTTGGGGCATGTCCTAGTACTTATAGTCAGTTATAGGCTATTTTAAAACATAGTTAGATTCAACTTAGTATTTGAGTTTAATATTTCTTTTGTATTAAAACTCTCAGATTTGATACATTCAGTTTAGTATATTGGTAATCCCCATAACTTTCATTTTCATGATTTAGCTTCCGCATCAGTTATTATTATTCTTAGTATGCTCATGTCATGCCAGCAGGGTTAGCTTAGGGTCACTTGTGATCCTAGGTCCCGTGTCCACATCTCGAGGGTAGCTCGGGGTGTGACAAACTTGGTATTAGAGCATTAGGTTTAAGATTGCTAGGATATCTTTAAAGCCGGACTAAGAAGAGTCCTTTTCATGGGTGTGAAATGTTGAACTTGAACTTAAACTTAGAATTAGAACTTGAACTTGAACTTAGAAATTGAACTTGAACTTAGAACTTGAAATTTGAATATTTAATTTGATAATTAGTGTATTGAATTAGAACTTGAACTTAGATTTTGACTTGAACTTAGAATTAGAATTTGAACATGAACTTAGAATTAGAACTTGAACTTAGAATTAGAACTTGAACTTGAAATTATAAATTGAACTTGAACTTAG
>JAJOOR010037136.1:0-14755 GCA_036250505.1 Solanum acaule | reverse complement strand
GTCCCCCCCCCCCCCCCCCCCCCACAATTACCAAAGAAAAGTTAATTTAGTTAACATCTTCTGGGTATGGCGTGGTGTTCCCCACACCTTTATCGTTTTAATTTCTTTAATTTCTTTTAGGTGTCTTTTAGAATTTTTGATAATAAAAAGTTATTCTTGTACTCCCTTTTTCATCATCACATAGGAGTCCTTTTTTCTTTCACAGTTGTGATATCTTAACACAAATTTAAATACAACTAATCACTTTAATTGAAATTTGTGTGAAAGAAAGTAAGTAGAACAGAGAAATATATTGAAGGAAAATAAAACTTTTTATTGCTGGAGAGATTTAAACCAACTTACAGTAGGACTCTTAAATAGATAACCAAACAACAAAATACCTTCTAGGACACCTAAAGAAAAGGAAATAACTTAACCACAAACAATAACTGAAACCTAAAAGTTTAGGACCTTCTAAAGACGTGAGAAACATGTAGAAAGTAAATGTCTCAACTAACAACTGTAACATAGAATTAACAGTTAAATAAAATTCTTGACATTCCCTCCCTTGAAGTACAAACTCCAAGTGATTCCCTAAGCTTCACAAACTGTGCATATTTGAGGGATTTAGTAAATATGTCAGCGACCTGCTGGTCTTCACTTATGCAATACATAAGATCAATCAATCCATCTTCAGTAAGATTTCTTAAGAAATGAAACCTTACATCAATATGCTTGCTTCTCCCGTGTAAAACTAGATTTTTGGACAACTTTATAGCTGAAATATTGTCACAATAAATTATTGTTGCTTTATGGTGCTTGAAATTTAGCTCAATAAGAATATTTCTTAGCCAAATGGCTTGCGAGACACATGTTGTAGTTGCAAGAAATTCAGCTTTAGTTGTTGACAAAGTGACGATTGGCTGCTTCTTTGATGACCATGAGACTGCACCTGAACTCAGCATAAATGCATAGCCTGAAGTACTCTTCCTATCATCCAAGTCTCCAGTATAATCACTATCAGAAAACCCAATGAACTCTGTCTTTTCTCAGTTCCTGTAGAATAATTCAAAGTCTACAATACCTTTTAAGTATTGAAAAATTATTTTTGCAGCAAACAAATAAAATTCTTTTGGATTCTCCGTGAATCAGCTAATGAGACCTACGGTGTGTGTGATATTAGCCTTGTTGCTGTCAAATACATCAGACTTTCCACAATTTGCTTAAAAAAAAAGGTTTCATCGACCCTTTTTCCTCCAACATCCTTTGTAAGCTTCAAGCCAACTTCTGCTGGTGAGGTCACAGGATTACAATTGCTCATTTGAAATCTGTCCAAAATTTCTCGCACATACTTTTTTTGAGAAATAAATATTCCATCAACTGACTTCACTATTTCTATGCCAAAAAAGTAATGCGCTATTTCAAGACCAGACATACCTAACTCAAGCATCATAGACCTTTTAAACTTTTCAAACATGACTTGATTATTTGTCATATAAATCAAATCATCAACATATAAGCACACTCCATCTTCACACTTTGTATACAGAGTATGCTCATATGCACATTTTCGAAAACTCTTCTTTTGAGAATGAGCATCTATATGACTATACCAAGCTCTAGGTGCTTGTTTTAATCCTTAAAGAGCCTTCTTTAGTATAAAATCTTTATGCTCTTCATTAATCTTTAACATAACCAGGATGTTGTTCAGTAAATACCTGTTCTTGTAAGTCTCCATGTAGAAAAGTAGAATTCACAACCAATTGATGGATATGCCATGAATTCTGAGTAGTCAATGCAATCACCAATCTGATCGTATCAAGTTTGACAACAGGAGCAAACACTTCTTTGTAATCCACTCCAAATTCTTTCTTGTAGCCTTTCGCCACCAACCGTGCCTTTTACTTATCGATCTCCCCACTCTCCTTCAGTGTAATTTTATAGACTCATTTTACTCTAATCATTTTGTGTCCTTCTGGTAGATCAGCAATCTCACATTGTCACGACCCAAAGTACACCCTAGACGTAACATGACGTATACGACTCTGAGAGGCCCTACATGAGCCACCTATCATACATAAACAAGATAATAGAATCTAACGAGTTTAAAAGACAATTTATATCATAAAAGAGTTTGTTAAAATGAAGCAGAAGTCTAACAATGTCTCAAAGCCATCTAGTACATAAGGAGTAATCTGGACGTAACTCGTGCATAACATACAATCTCTAAAAAATGGTATAAAGTCAATAAGCCATAAAGGTTCGGTCCTCGGAATATAAGGACTCACCAGTCTTCAACTTCTACTATGAGATCCCTAGTCACAAAGATGCAGAATAGGAGCGTCGGACCCTATATTAGTGAAAATTTATGCAAGAGTATGCGTTAGTACAAAAATGTACCAAGTATGATAGAAATGCATAAAAGTTATGAAATCATGATAAAAGGACATTTTCGTGATATGCAAAGACCGAGTCAAAACATAAGATAAGAGGGTTAGAAAATGTAAATCAAAATCATGATCAATGCAAATAAAATCATCTTTTGAACACATGTGAGATACTTCTTGAAGTAACCTTAGTTCATTATTGAGAGAAGTAGCCTCAACCGACATAGAGACCATGTGAGCTATAACATGGAATCTGGTGTCTACCCCACACCCGAAAAGAGGTGTCCTACTTGCAAAGGTAAGACCATGAACTTCAGCTTACATGGATCCACTAGCTAATGTCTATCTTAAGAACATCATCCTATGGGGGCACATAGGTATGAGATAAGGAGAGTTTTACTATAAACCCGACCTCAACTACGGAAGAGCTTCCATCTCAATATCCTCCCTGTGCTAAGCATAAATCCCACGGAGTAGTTATTAATCTTAACTTGTCTTATCTTTAAGAGACATGGGTAGTCGCCGCTTGTCTTATTATAGGATGCTCCTTAGAACATCCATGAGAAAACCTTTCACCATCCATGATCTTTTCACAATAGCGTTTAAGGCCCATAGTCATTTACTTCATGCTAGAAATGCCCTGCTACTAATGGAAATATTTTTGAAATCGTGGTCTATAAGCATTGATGGGATATCCGGATACCATACTAATCAAGACCTAATTTAGGAAAATAGCCCGAAGAGCATTGAGGCAAATCTAGATGTCATTCATGTCATATGGCCAAGCTTCATAGAACATATAGATATCTTTATCTATAAGATTACTTGAGTCATAAACTTACTTTCATAAACATCCGAAAAAAGGTGTCCTACTTGCCAAGGTAAGACCATGAACTTCACCTTACGTGTATCCACTAGCTAATGTCTATCTTAAGAACATCATCCTATGGGGGCACATAGTTATGGAATAAGGAGATTGCTACTTTAAATCCGACCTCAACTACGGGAGAGCTTCCATCTCAATATCCTCTCAGTGCTAAGCATAAATCCCACGGAGTAGTTATTAATCTTAACTTGTCTTATCTTTAAGAGACATGGGTAGTCACCGCTTGTCTTATCATAGGATACTCCTTAGAACATCCGTGAGAAAACCTTTCACCATCCATGATCTTTTCATAATAGCTTTTAAGGCCTATAATCATTCACTTCATGCTAGAAATGCCTTGCTACTAATGGAAATATTTTTGAATCGTGGTCTATAATCATTGATGGGATATCCGGATACCATACTAATCAAGACCTAATTTAGAAAAATAGCCCGAAAAGCATTGAGGCAAATATAGATGTCATTCATGTCATGTGGCCAAGCTTCATAGAACATATAGATATCTTTATCTATAAGATTACTTGAGTCATAAACTTACTTTCATAAACATCCGAAAAGAGGTGTCCTACTTGCCAAGGTAAGACCATTAACTTCAACTTACCTGGATCCACTAGCTAATGTCTATCTTAAGAACATCATCCTATGGTGGCACATAGGTTTGGGATAAGGAGATTCCTACTATAAACCTGACCTCAACTACGGGAGAGCTTCCATCTCAATATCTTCCCGGTGCTAAGCATAAATACAACAGAGTAGTTATTAATCTTAACTTGTCTTATCTTTAAGAGACATGGGTAGTCGCCGCTTGTCTTATCATAGGATAGCTCCTTAGAACATCCGTGAGAAAACCTTTCATCATAAACTTACTTTCATATATATGCATCCTTTTCAATAATTCATAAACCTCATCATGTTTTCAAAGCTAAATCATCTTCAAATTCATTTACATTAATTTCATAAAGAGAAGGCATGCATATTTTCATAAATTCATCTTTCATAGTTCAAGACCCACATTATATCATCATAACTTAGAAAACATGGGTTATGCATGAGTTCTTGGGAAATCAACTTAAAAACATGCAATTTCTTCAATTCATACATAAAAAGTCATAAAACAATCAATTGAATTAACATTGAAAGGAACCATGAAATGGAGGAAAACCCTAACTTCAATTGGAGATTTCTAACTTGAAAATTGAAGAATTTGGGAACCCTATGGAGGAAAGGACTCCATAGGTGAATACTAATATACTATCATACCTTGGAGTTCAAACCCCACAAGCAATGGTGAATTGGAGACTTGATCTAGAAACCTTAGCTTTCTTCTTCCAACTTCTAGAGAGAGAAATATTTGAGAGGATAACTTGTTCTTATTTTGAGGATTTGAGAAAATGAATTGATTTGGAAGACTGTGGGGTTAAACAAGTTTATATAGGGCTTCTAATAGAGGGTAAAACGACATAGTATTAGGCTAGAATAATTAGGAAAAGAGCCAAAAACCCTCATAAAATAACTGTCAACTCCAGTCGACGACACGACCCACAGTCTGTTGGTCAGACCACGAACCGTACTGGTTGGTTGACGATTGAGTTCAGAGACCCTCACATTGGACTCCCAACGACGGACCCATGTACAGTCCATGGGTGCACCTACAGGCCGTACATGCCCAGTCGTGGGGTCTCCATTTTCGATTCTAAAATTCTACTAAGTCTGGGAATCACCTACGAAATCTACCTACGGCTCCTGTACTAACCAACGGACCGTCCTGGTGAACAGTCGGAAAAGTATTGGAACTTGACATTTTGGAAGGCATTTGGAATGCCACCCACGGAGTGATCTACGTTCCGTGTGTCGGTCCACAACAAGCCGTTGGTGGCTCCGTCGGGACTGGCACCAGATCCTACAAAAGCTTAAATTTCTACCATTTTGAAATCCAAGGTGTTACACCCACGTATCATTTTTTCGATGGCTGCAATTTCATCATCCATTGATTTTCTCTATTTTTCATCTTTGACAACACTTTCAAAAGTTGTTGGATCACAATATGAAAATAGAGCAAAATGAATGAGAGGATCTTCGGATTAATCAATTCCTTTTACCTCGTAATCTGTCATCCATGTTGGCCTTCTTCAAGCACGAGGGGCACGTGAATCAGCTACAATTTCTCTCTGCTCATCCATAACATGTGAAGTTTTAAAACATCCAGGATCGATATCTTGAGCATTTTCAGGAACTACTACTGCTGGAACTTGTTGTTGAGGTGGAATTTCTTCTTCACCATTTTATTCATCAAGGCATACTGGAATTTGTTTTCCCATGACATTTTTGTTCTACAACCAAAACTGATTTTCATCAAAGACAACATCTCGGCTAACTAATATTTTCTTAGTGTTATGATTATAAAGCTTGTAAGCTTTTGATTGATCATAGCTAACACCGAGAAAAATACATTTCTCTCCCTAGTCGTCAAGCTTATTTTTCTTTTGATCTGGAATATGGGCACATGCAATGCTCCCAAAGTTCTAAAGTGATCTACGGCTGGTCGTTGTCCGCTTCATGCTTCCTCCGGTGTCATATTGTTAACTACAAATGTGGGGCATCTATTCAGGATATGAATAGTCCAATTGGCTTCTTCAGGCCAAAAACTTCTTGAAACACCGTTGCTTGTCAAAATACTCCGCACCATGTTCATGATAGTACAATTTTTCCTCTCACATACTCCATTTTTCTTGGGAGAGTAGGCTGCTCTAAGTTGCCTTTGATTCCATGAAGCTCACAAAAATTGCAAATTCATGTGAGTTATATTCTCCCCTACAATCTGAACGCAGAACTTTTATTGGGCTACCGATCTCTTTTTCAACAAGCACTTGGGAGCTTTTACAAGCTTCAGATTTCACCTGCAAAAAGTATACCCACTTTTTTGAGTAAAATTATCAATGATGGTAATTATATAGCTTTTACCTCCATTAGAAGATGGTGTTATTGGTCCACAAATATCGAAAAGGACAAGTTCCAATGCCTTGTTTGCTCTCCATGAACCCCCTTGGTGGAAAAGAGTTGCGAGACTTCTTGCTAACAACACACTCTTCACAAATTTTAGATGAAGCTGAAATTTGAGGAAGACCATATTCTTCTGTTGCAAGGTCTTTAATCCAACGAAATTAAGATGCCCAGAACGAAAATGGCACAGTCAAGCATCATCTACCTATTTTTTAAGAAGCATAACTGATGTATATTATTGAGATAGAGAGGAAACATTGTGTTTGCAGTCATTTTAACTTGAGAAATTAAGCTTGAATTGTCATTTTGAATCCGACAAATTCCATTTATAATGACAATTTCATACCCCTTATCTTGCAACTGACCAAGACTCAACAGATTTGACTTCAACTCAGGAACATAAAGGGCATTAGAAATTATTTGAGAAATTAATATCCCTTTTAGTTTGAATGCTTACCTCTTCTTTTCCCATGACTGAAACTTTTGAGTCATTTCCGAACTTCACAAAATCTCGATATGACTCATCTAATGTGGAGAACTGACTTGTTTTCGCACATATGATTGTTGCAATCAGTTTCTAAGTACCATATATTCTGCTAAATTTCCTCCATCATGTGTTCCTTCTCTTGATAGACCATTAATAAATAGATCTTTTCTTTTTTTTCTGCAAAAATTGGACTGCCTTCCACTATCTCTATTCAAGTTAGTTCTACATTCTAATTTATAATGGTCATACCTGTGACAACTATAGCATTCAACCTTTGACTTGTCTACTGACTTTGGCTTATTGTTTTTATCACAACTTTTTTGCCTTCCTTGAGAATTTGAAGAATTTTCTTCAAATTTCTGGTGCAAGTGCCTCCCACCATCAAAATTGTTTCCTTTTCCTCTTCTTATTCCGCGGACACCACTTTTTGAAGAGTGGTAGTTGGATGAGACTTAAAGAGCTTGTTCCTCGCTGATTTGTCGATTCATTTTCTGCTCATGAATCAATAGTGAACTTTGCAATTCATCAATGGAAAATTCATTGGTTTCTTTTGATTCCTACATTGAACAAACAACATAGTTGAATTTCGACGTCATGAAGCGAAGGATCTTTTTCAATAATAGTGACATCTTCCAGCTTTTCACCATGTATCCACATTTTATTTGCTATTTCCATCATCATCGAGAAGTACTCTGAGACTCATTATCCCATCTTCATTTGTAGAGTCTCAAAATCAGCACGAAGAGATTGCAATAGTGCCATTTTTGCCTTTGTCGTTCCCTGATACTTCTTCTCCATGTAATCCCATATTTGTTTAGAAGTATCCTTGAAAAGAATAGTTTCTAGTATTGAGCCATCAATATCTTGGAAACGATAATTCTCTACTTTGAGATCTTTCAACCTTAGACCATCCAACTCTGCTTTTTATGCTTCCGACAAAGCAGTATTAGTTGCTGGTTCTTGCACGCCAATATTGACAACTGGCCAACACTCCTTGGACGTAAGAAAATTCTCCATCAACATGCTCCAATGGTCGTAATGACCATCGAAGCGTGGAATAGCGGACTGAACAAAACTTTCAGATGTCATGTTTTGTTGCTACAATAGTACTTAAAGAAAACAAACTTTTAATAAGCAGTACCCAACACTCACACTCAATTTGAGGAAATCTCGACTTGGCTTTGATACCAAATGTTAAGAAAGTAACGAGTAGAATAGATAAATATATTGAAGGAAAAGAAAACTTCTTATTGTTGGAGAGATTTAAACCAACTTACAATAGGACTCTTAAATAGATAACCAAGCAACAAACTACATTCTAGGACTCCTAAAGAAAAGGAAATAACGTAACCACAAACAATAACTGAAACCTAAAAGCTAGGACCTGCTAAAGACGTAAGAAACATGTAGAAAGTAAATGTCTCCACTAACAACTGTAACATAATTAACAGCTAAATAAAATTATTAACGATTTGAGAATCGATTGTTTTTTTTTTATATCATCTTATTTATTACTTCATGAGAATAGAAGATTGTGTATGTTGTTCTAAAGATTATTGTGTGTATTTGTCCGTTATATTCTATATTTACCTCTTCAAGATGGTTTTTGCTATAAAAGAATCCTTGATCAAGTGCCATAAAAGTTTGTTTTTATGACATTTTTTTCAATGATGAAAATATTAGAATGAATTGAAGGAAGAACTACTAGATTAGATCAAATTCTTAAACATGATTATTTATAAAATTAAAAATTTATAAAAAAAAGTTCTAAATTATTATATTGTTCTTTTAAATATTAGTTATGATATTTTTGAAAATGTGTTCTTATTGATATAAGGATTAATATACATTTATTACTTCTTCTGTCCCAATTTATGTGACACCATTTCCTTATTAGTCCGTCCCAAAAAGAATGTCACCTTATTATAATTAAAAGTAATTTCAACTTTTAAATGTTTTTTTTACCTTAATAAAACGATTTATAACCATACAAATATCTAAGAATTATTTTAGAGCACAAATTTCAAAAGTCTTCCTTTTTTTCTCAAACATCATGTCGAGTCAAACGATACCACATAAAATGAAACAGATAGAATATTAAATAATGTGATGTACCCGAGCAAAACACGTATACTTATCTATAAAGTTAGATGTAGCCAAGATAAACACCTCTCAATGAGCTCCAATTACATTTATCTTTTTATTCCCTTTTTGATATTTCTCTCTATTTCACTAATCTAATTAAAATTATTTTTTATTTTTCTTCAATATTTTATTTAAAAAATCATTTTTATAATAACTCACACCACTTTATTTTTATAACTTCTATTCTAATAATATCCATTAAACTCGTACTTTTAACTAATATACATTCATTTTTTTCGTAACTCCTACTCTATAGTATTTAATTTTCATTATTCCTATATCTTTTCAAGCCCATAATCCTCAAATAATATTTTACTTGTCATTACACTCAATGTACATATTCATAAGTGCAGGACAAACATACATATCATCTTTAAGGTAATACAATTGCTTACCTTCTTCCCAAAACTTTTGCACATGCACAAGCCTTCAACAAAGAAGAAATGAATAAAAATCAAAGATAACTATATTTGGTTGTGGAATCTGATCACACAAGGTGGGCCGCCCGTGGGCATGGTACATAAAGGCAGTTGTTGGATTAGTTGTGCAAACATTTATGAGCTTACTAATAAAAAAATATCATTTTACTTGTGGGTTTTTATGGAAAAGGCTTGAGTTTACTTGAGGTTTCTTAAAGATTTGCTTTTGGGTACAAGAGAGAGAGGGGGGAGGTCTAATTCACTTAGGGTCTGTTTGGAAAGCCACCTGGTAATTGGAATTGGTGTAATTACTAGGGTAGTAATTATCAGCCTAGTAATTACACAGTCTAGTAATTACACTGACTTGTTTGGTTGCCATAGTGTAATTACACATGTCCTGTTTGGATGTCACAGTGTAATTACACATGTTATGTTTGGATGCACAATAGCAATCATAATATTATATTAAATTTTAAAAATAAAAATTAATTATTTAAAATTTATACTAGACAAATAAGAAACTATATAAATGATATTAAATTAAATATTTAAGATATATATTATTTTTTGAAAATATATTAATTAATAAACATATGTTCTTAACTAATATTATGAAAAAATAATTGATTTATATTTTTCAAATTAATATATTTGTCACGACCCAAACCGTCGTGATTAGCACCCACACAAACCCTCAGGTGGGAGAACCATTACTACAACCCAAACAAACAAATTTTATGAAATCTAAGGCATTTAAAATACAGAAGCAAGTTTAAATGACTATAAAAATGGAGTCTCCATAAACTCCAAAGTTTATACAAATAACTAACCAACCTAATGCAGAAAAACAACCCCTAGAACCTGAAAGTCATTGTACCAAAACTCTACTAATGACAGGTCTAAGAACAAGGGGTACAACTCCGAAACTAAACAAACATCTTAAACAAATAGTCTGAGTCCGAATAGAGTGGACTTAAACAAAGAAGATCCATGGCAGCCCGAAAGAAATGACTCACCCTTGAATCCGGTCATGCTCAATAATCACCTAGCTGAGATCTATCAATAGCCGCCTGAAGATGCCCTGTACTCAACAAAGAACAAGCAAGTGCAATATCAGTACACAACCACAGTGTACTAGTAGGATCACGCGGCTATCCCAATAAGTGAAACGCATGCAAGTAACCACAACATTATAAAACAAGCATATACCGAATATATATAATATTAGTCATCTTTTCACCAATAACGCACAATTTCACAAGTCTCAAGAGATACAATTATCCTTTTTGAGCAACATACAATCTTCCAATATCAATCATTATTAGATATGAATGTAATCATCACAAGTAGATACACAACACAATTCAATGGTCCTCTCACGGAACCCAATTCAATGGTCCTCTCATGGGACCCAAACCCAAACAATTAGCATACCGATTCGTGGTACCCGATCCAAGTTAGTGTGCCGGAACGTGGCAGTTGATCCCATATTTATACCAGAACGTGGCAACCGGTCCTATGTTTGTTATGCCGAAACGTGGCAACCGATCCAAGTTAGTTATGTCGAAACGTGGCAATCGATCCAAGTTAGTGTGTCGGATCGTGACATCCGCCCATTCAACAACCACAATCACAATCACAAGGTATATTCTCACAATCATACAACAAGAGGTGATTCATGACATACAATTATTCAATTATCCTCATCCACAAGTAGTGTGATCAATAGTGCAACATTCGCATACATACACGTATTATAATGAAGCAATTACAAACATATATCACACCAACATGAAATCACAACCATCACCTACCTCGAATCTAAGCTTGAATCCCCTAAGGCACTTGAATCTTCCCTTTCCGGATTCTTTCTGCTTGTTCTAGGTCTACAAACAACAATTTATATGCAAGGATCAACAATTAAGACCCAATTACCCATATCATAATCAATAATATCAACCATTAGTCAAACCTTGATCCCCATACCCAGATTAGGGCTTTTTTCACCATTAGTTTCAGATCAAAACCCTTCCCCCACAATAATTACCTACGAATTTACATTATACGGATCAAAAAACGTATTCGGGGAGTGAAAACCTTACCTTTAGCCTCAAGAATGGTGGAAAACTGTCAAGAAAACCCCTGGGGTCGTTCCTTAGCTCTCAAAGTCGAAAAGTGCATAATAAAACGTTTTTAGGGTTTTATTTCCGACTTAAGTCGCGTTTGTCCCGCTATGGCGGGACCCATCCCGCTACAGCAGCCCCGCCCTGGCGGAAAAAATCCCCGCCATAGCGGCTTGCACGGAACAGTGAGCAAAAATAATAAATCCAAGACCCCATTTCACAACACACCTTCAACCGGTTCACGCCAAGATCAGTTTCGGGAGTTCTACTCACACGAATTCAATTCCGTAAAGTCATATGATTTCCTTAACGAATTACCTATCTACTCATGTGATCGAATTCATAATTAGATCACCCAATTGCTACCAGATTTCCCTAGACCTCACAGACTCCAATTTTGTCCAAATCTGGACTAGGTTAGGAAATCTCAAGTTATTACGAAAAGTTTTCTGACCCCAATTCTTTCTCCATGGGATTTTCTATAACGATGGGAACATGTCGTTATAATATTTCAATTGAATTGATCATAAAAATTAAAAGTATGAAGTTTCTACTAACATCATGAAATGCATGTTTGATAAAAAGATTAATATATAAATAAAATGTCATAAATTATTAAAATGTTTGACAAAAAGATAACCTATCAGGTCTAATTTAAAAATGACTTGCAATGTGAATTCAATATTACTAAAACAAATGAAACTGAAAATATCACATAAGTTATAAATTCAAACAAAAATATTAACATAATACTCTTATCGCAAATTTCAACATATCATACATAAATATGATTTGTTTATTTTTTTTTTTTTTTAAAACGTAAGTCTATAACCTTACTTAACAATAAATTCTATTTAATTTAAAAATTAGAATACTAATAGAATTATGCTAATGAGAAAATAAGCATGGCATAAGGAAATAGATAATATAAAAAAATTGCATATATAATATAATAAAATAAAAAATAAAATTTTAGAAATATTTAGAATAATAAAAAAAAAAGAACTTAAAATAATAGAAGTAAAAAAACTAAACAAAAAAATTAAAAATAGAAATTAAAAAAAATATTAAAAAGTAATTAGCCATGTAATTACCAGCAATTCACAGCCTCTGGTTGTGAATTGGAGAGTATAATTACCCCTGCCAATTACCTGCTGACCAAGTAATTACATGTCCAACCAAACATGACAGACAGTGTAATTACACCCAATTACACCAAATCCAATTACCAGGGTGTCCTTCCAAAGATGCCCTTAGTATAAATGTATTTCTTTTGAGTGTTTCTATTTTCTAATTATATTTGTTTTATTGGATAATGAAGTATGTAGTAAGATCTAATGATGGTGTGGAATTTGCTTTATTGAAAGATAAATACATATCTATAATTACCTTTCATATATTCTAAATTTATGTGCTTGAACTTTTTAAAGATATCATCGGGTGTTAAATTCTTTAAAATTTATGTATTTTTAGATATGACACATTAATTTTGAAAGATATGAGCAACATATTCTAAGATGCAAGTCCTACATATAAAATGGCTCCTTTGTTAGGTTGTGTTAGTGAAAATTATAATATTACAAGATTCCAACTGAAAATAAAATGAAGAAATGAAAATATCTTTTGTTGAGCCGTAGATATCTCGCTCTCTTTAAGGAGATTCAATCCCACTACAACAAATATTTTCACCGGTCCAACAGTAGTACTTCTTGAATTGTCCACGTCAGGATACAACAACCTAAACACAAAGTATAACTCAACAAACTCTGGACAAGAGTTGAGTCCAAAGCTTCACAAAAAGAATACCTCCCTTCAACTTATAGAACTCTTTTTTTTAACTAACTTTTATGCACTCTATATTTCTTGTGTGTTTACAAACGAAATGAAGACTACCACTATTTATAGTTGGGAATGTCTTCCTAGCAATAAATAGGAAGATAATGGGATAGCAAATAGTGAAGATAAATGGTCAAGAGGTTAGGTGAGTTACAATGGTTTTAATAGAAAATAAAACCACTCTTTACCAACCATCAATGGCCACTAACATTTGATGGTTGAAATGCATCAGTAATGAGTAGCAATGAAGTGCTCTAGAACCTCAACGGACAAAAAGAAGTAAAGCAGCCCAGCACATTTGGCAATTTTTGTACCCCCATAGTAACACAAATTATAATATAAAGACCAATAATCCCTCACTCATTTTAAATATTAATTAAGAGAATCCATCAGCTGAAGGAAGACTACTATGCATAATGAAGGTGTGCTCTGCATTGAACCTCCATTTAGTAAAATAGTAACTTTTACTTCAGAGTCATAGTGGTCTCAAACTTGAACTATGATTGCTTAAGGGAAATAAAATATCACTGCTCACACACAATAATCAAGGTTCATGAGTGTTTTTGAGAATAAGCCCAATTCTTATAGGAAACGACCTACTTCCACACTCACATAGGTGAAATTTGTCGAGAGTGTTCCTGTAAGTTTAACACTCCACCCATACGAGCTACATGATTTTCATTAAGAGTTTTTTAAACTCAACCTCCACAATTTACTACAGGAAACAATGCACTCACATCATAGGGAGGGAATAAAAAAGTAGTGCATTTTTCACAACAAGTAATCATATGATTCGTTTTTCTCATTGAACCCAGTTATAGGATCACTAGCCCCCAGGTTTGGTTTCCTCATATATGATTCAAGTATTTATAGGCTTCAATTCCATCCCTCTCAATCTGCTTCAGATCTTTTCTCTTGTTAAGGCCTTAGTAAGAGGATCTGCAAGATTATCACAAGATTTGACATAATCAACATTAATGGTACCACTTGTCAACTATAATCTTACATTACTGTGTTTCCTCCTTATAGGTCTGGATTTTACCATTTTAATAACGATTTTGAACTCTACCTATTGCAACAGTGCCATCACAATGAATTAAAATAGAAGGAATTGATTTTTCAAATAAGGTATGTGAAATAATAATCTCAACCAATTCGCTTCCTCACTAGCTGAAGCTAAAGCAATTGGTTCAACCTCCATGGTAGAGTTAGCAATTATTGTTTGCTTTATTAATTTCCAACAAATAGCACCATCACCCAAAGTGATATAAGTAGTAATAAATGAATATGGATAAAGAAAATCATAGATATGAATTAATTAGAATAGTAATATCAAAACGACAAGAATTAAAGCATAAGCAAGAAAGGTTACAATATAACATATATGCAGGAGTATGTCAAAAATCTATATTAGCTCAAAGAAAAACAATATTAGACCTACAATTAGATATACAGAAAATAGAGTATAAATTAAAACACAATATAAAATGAAT
>JAJOOR010037135.1:0-15090 GCA_036250505.1 Solanum acaule | reverse complement strand
ATTTTCTCCCTTTTCCCAAACATTTAGGTTCGGGCCGTTGAGGATTCAAGCTTACTTCTCAAGACACTTGGAGTTGCTTCCCCAAGTTGGTGAGTCCTCAAGTCCAAGGACAAGACCCTATGATCTAGCTTCTATGTTTAGGACATTGTTGTACTTCCTATTTGCAAGACTTCTTATTGATGTAAGGGCTAAGTCCCATTTTCGATACTTCTATGTCTAGATGGTACATTGTGATGAAGTTAGATTCTATTTTTCATATATGAAGTGAAGTTGAACTTCCAAAGTAAAAGTTTTAAATTTTCCGTGATTTTATTCTATGATTCATGTTATGATGAATGCTAAGGGCTTGTAAAAGACCTCTTCGAGGTCGAATACGTCGGTAAAGACTAGGGGGTGCTCTCGGGTCGTTACAAATTTATACTCATTTGAGGCATATTTAGTTCCACAATTAGTGTTTTTAATGCCTAGTTATGTCATATTCTTATGATATTTTGATGATTTGCAGCTATGAACTTTAAGGGACAACGCAAGGAAAACTACTTTAAATAATGGCCAAAATGTTCAAGGTAGGTTGGAAAACAAATTGTGTGAAACGACGACTCACCAAACTGATCGGTGAACTGAAGGACCATCGCCAAAAGTGACACGACTTGGATTAAATATGAAGGTTTCAAAGGAGATCAAAGGTGGTAATCAGCGATCTGCTGAATGTTAAAGTCAAACTCAAACGATTTTTCCGATTGATGTTCGAACACTTTAAACCTGAAGCAAATGAAACGTGAGCAAATGAATAGAGGGCAATTCACCGAATTTGCTTTGTGAGCTAGACTAAAGTTGCCAAATTTGTGACATAGTAAATTTTGGGCAAAAATCTAAGAAACTATAAATATCCCAAAGGAGAGAGAAAATCTATGATATTTTAGAATAAAATTTGAGTTCCTAACTTTGTATGAGTTTTGAGAGAGCAAACTTTTGAACTCTTAGGGAAATATTCCTAGTTATTGGGATTTAAATTCCGCTATTGAAATTGTCAATTGAAAGTTCAAATCATAGTGTGTGTTGATTATAATTGCATAATTTCATCACATCCATGGCTTTTCTCATGATAGGTATAATTTCATTACTTTTTGTGATGTGTGGCTAAAACCCCAACTCTAAAGATGTCATTATGGGTTTGGGTGTTGATTTAATGTAGTGGGTATTGTGTATTTCTCTATTTTATGGATGTTCGTTCATAGATTTAGGAAAATTAGCATGCAAATAGGAAAATTAGCATGGGATTAATTCATGGGTTAAGGTTGTAAACTTAATCATATTTTTGATATTCGATTGATCCTCAAAATAGATCCATTTGAGTGGGAAATTAGTCTAATGCATGAAATTTAGATTTGATGTCTACGATTTGTTCGAAAGAGAAATTATGGGTCATATCTATTTTCCCAAATCTGCTCGAAAGAAAGATTATGTAAGTAATTTTTTTTACACTTAGTGAGTTACTTTCCTTAAAATATATGAGGTATTACATCCTACCCTCCTTAAATCATTCGTCCTCGAATGAGGGTTAACTTTATTTTATCAATAGCTTACTTCTCTAAATCTAGCCCCAATAATTTTACCTCGCTAAGTTGAGATAAACATATTGACGATACACACTTCCACCCATATAAACCTTCATAAGAAGCCATTTTAATACTCACGTGGTAACTATTATAATAGGAAAACATAGTCAAACATATACGATCATCAAAACTTCCTTTGAAGTCTAGTACATATCAATGCGACATATGTTCAAGTGTCTGAATAGTGCGTTCATCCTATCCATCACTTGGAGGATGGAATACGGTACTTATGATCACATGAATACCTAGTTCTTTTTGGAAGGATACGAGAAGGTCACTGTAAATTGTAAACCTCTCTCTGAAATAATTGAAAAAGGAATGCTTTGTAGGAGAATTATCTCATGTATATAAAGTTTGCATAATCTCCTACACATAAGTTATCGTGTTTCGTCAACCTGTCTACAATCAACCAGATGGAGTTGTACTTCCTTCTCGACGAACGTAAACCTGTAATGAAATCCATATTAATTAAATCCCATTTTCATGCCAGTATCTTATTATTTTGAGTTAGGCTTCCAAGTCTTCGGTGCTCAATTTTCACTTGCTGAAAATGATGATATTGAGCTACAAAACATGCAATATCTCTTTAACCACCATCCCACCAGTAAAGTTTCATCAGGTACCGATACATATTTATGGAACCTAGATGTATTGAATATCGGGAGTAATAAGCTTCCTTCACAATTTGATCGGTTAAACTACAAACATTATGCACACATAGATGACTCTGATATTTGAGAAATCTATCTAGTCCACAATTAAATAAGATTTGCTTTTGTTTTAAAATGTTATCTCTATGAAATACTAACTCTACATCGTCGTACTTTCACTGCTTTACTTCTGTTACCAAGGACAATGTTGTTATGTTTTGAACAACACCACCTCCATCTTTTGTGTCAAAAAGTTAAATCTATAGGTTAGACAATTGCATCGAAGCTTTTACCATTTAAATTTTGTATGCCTCTACATAACTCAAAATGCCCATAGACTTCTGGCTTAAATCATCTACCACAACACACAACATTTGCTTAACCTGGATGTTACAAAATACTTGCATTATAATGTTTTAGCAATTCTAAGCACCTTGTTTGCCTTAAATTCAACTCTTTCTGCTAGAACAAGTACTGGACACTCTTATGAACCATGAAGATATCAATTTGTACCCCATACAAGTAGTGACGCCATATTTTTAATACAATCACTATAGTTGTTAATTCTAGATCATGGGAGGGGTAATTCTTCTCTTGCTTCCTCAGTTATCTAGAGGCATAGGCAATCATGTTGCATCATAATACAACCCAACCCAACTCTGAAAGCATTACACTAATCAACATAACCCTTTGTACCCTCAAGAATAGTCAAGATAAGTGTTGAAGTTAATTTATCCTTTAACTTCTGGAAACTTTGCTCACACGCCTGTAACCACTGAAACATAACTTTTTTATGAGTCAACTTCGGCGATGGCGTTAAGATGATAAGAAAACCTTTCGTGAACTTGTGATAATACATACTAAAAAAATCCTACGAACCTCTATAGGTATCACAGGTCTAAGCCAAATCTTACAACTTCTATTTTCTATCCATCAACCCTTATACATTCATTTGTCATTACATGACCAAGAAAATATATAGATGTTAGCCAAAATTCACATTTAAAAAACATAGTGTAAACCTTGTGTTCTTGGAGAGTTTGTAGCACAACCCTTAGTTGATCTGCATGCTCGGCCACTGATCGTGAATAAATCAAGATGTAGTTAGTGAACAAGATCACAAACACATCAAGAAAGGGCTTAAGTACCCTATTAATCATATCCATAAAGGTTATTAGTGCCTCAGTAAGTTCAAATTACATCATCAGAAACTTATGATGACCATATCGGGTCCAAAAAGTAGTCGATGGGAAATATACTTCCCTAACTCATAAAAGGTGGTATCCTAACCTCAACAACTTTGGAAAAGCATCGAGATCCAAAAAAATGGTCAAACAAATCATCAATCCTTGAGAGTTGATAGTTATTATTGATAATCACTTTATTCAGTTGTTTATAGTCGATACACATTAGCAAAGAGCCATCTTTAATCAACACAAAAACTATTAGTGCACTCCACAATTATATTCTAGGCTGCATGAAAACTTTATTGGGCAAGTATTTCAATAGATCCTTAAATTATATTAGCTTAGCTGGATTAGGAGGTGTCAATATATATTGAGTACCTGGGAGTAGGTCGATGAAAAAATCAATTTACCATTTAGAAAGGACTCAAAATAGGTCTTCTGGGAAAACTCTTGTAAACTCACTTACCATCAAAATTAATTTAAGAATCACGAGTTTACTTTCAAGGTCTTTAACCTGAACCCAAATGAGAAATAAAACCTTTGGATAATAACGCATGGGCCTTAAGGTATGAGATAAACTTACCTTTGGTCATAGTAGCATTACCTTCCATTCTAGGACCGACTTATTAGGAAATTGAAATCTAACCATTTTGGCTCGAAAATCAACATTTTCATATCATGATACTAGACATTCCATGACAACAATAACCTTAAAATAAACTATTTCAAGCTCTCTTAGATAAACAAGAACAGATCTACCACATACCAAAACTATACAATTGTGGTAAACTATTTTAGCTAATATAGACTCATCAATCAAGAGTAGAAATGATGAATTGCTTAAATAATAATTCAAAAACTATTTCAAACAGACTTTCAAAAAACGGACTAACATAAGAGAGGGTAGAACTAGCATCAAACAAAGAATATTCTATATGAGAATGAATAATCAGTGTACCTATGACAACGTTAGGTGATGCGTTTTTATTCGGACGATAACCTAATGCATCAAATAAGTTTTGCATATCCCCTGAACCAGATGCATCTCGCCCTACCACGATAGGAAGTGGATTGAAGACCAAGTCTTAAAGGGAGCACTAAAAGTGATGAAGCCGATGCCGATACCTCTTACTAAATAATACGACCTCCCTCTCTCTCTTCCCAAACCATACTGCCTAATGTGCCACTAATGCCCACACTCATAACATACATTCTACCTATGTTTACATGGTCCAGAATGTGCTCTTTTATACTGTGCACAATGTGAAAATTGTGATATTTCCCGCTCTGAATGCACAGGGTGATGTGAAGGGACTGAACTTTTCTCCTTTCTTTGACTCTATAACTATGATGGAGCATTTTCTATAAGTCTACCCAACTTCCTAGATCACTGAGCCTCGGGGTCCCCTCAAAGTTTCTCTATAATAACCCATAGTCCTAGCTTTTTTCCTCTGTTCCCGCTCCCTACGAGTATCTCATAGCTGAAGAAACAAATCATTCGCCCTTTAGGCAAAAGTCTGCATATTTGAAATATCTGTATCAGTCTAAGTAGACACTCCTAAGCATTCACAAGCCATATGAGACTCTAAACCTAACAAAAACCGATATACTTTGTCCTCCATCGTCTACACAATATGGGGAACATATTTTGCCAAGGAATTAATCTGAGGCAATACTCACAGATACTCATACTACCCTGCTAAAAATGTAAATAATGATCAGCTTGAGCCTGTTGAAAGTCTTGTGGTAAATAATGATGAATAAACACCTGGATGAACTCCTTCCATTTTGCTGGAGATGCATTAGTTTCCCTGGATTTTGCCCATTCATCATACCATAGAATAACTCTATCACGTAGCCTGAATTCTTAGAACTCTAAACTATTAGTAGCTTTAGCCTTTATAAATTTCAAACTTTATACGTATGATCAATAAAATGTTTAAGGTTCTCGTTCAAATCAGATTTGCTGAAAAGTGGAGGACTAAAGTTCATAAACTCAAGTGTATTGGAACACTCAGCTGTCTGACCTCTAGACAGTTACACCAGTTCAGACCATCTTTCCTTCCCAGTAGTTATACGAGCCATCAACTGAATAGCTCCCTCAATTCCTTGTCCATCAAGGGTTGCTAGAAGTGTGATAGATGTCGGAGGATCAACAACTTTTTCACCCTTCTTTATTGCTAAGATGGTGGAGGTGGATGTCTGTTTAATATAACTCTAGCTGGAGTTGGAGGGGCTACAATGCCTTAAGAAAGAGACTCACTACGAGTGTCTAATCCTTCCCCTACTCTTTTAATGGGTGGCTGTTACCCTCTCCTAAAGTCATACCAAACAATTATGTAGCAATCCACCTCGAAATGGACATATTCTTAAATAATAGAAAAAATTTGATATCAATATAGCCTTATGATTTTGCTTTATGGAATGAATTGTCAATTAAAGATATGAAACGACCCCTTAATTTCTTGTAGCCTCATGATTATAAGTATGGTTCACAACATACCCATAAATAAGACTCTACTAGACATGGCTTTATGGACTCCCTTGGGCATGACCTCGCTTTGATACCAAGTTTGTCATGCCCCAAAACTAGGGGAGGGCACGCCTAGCCTTAATATAAACTTAATCTAGAAGTCAGCTATGTAGCATCTGAAACAAAACTTCTAAGGCCATCCAGGTCACATGTCATATCCATTTAGAAAGACGAAGTCACAACTAAATTAAATTCTAACAACATAAGGTTAACTATGCCATAATACAACTGAACTAAGCAACGAAAAGCCAACAAGGACATAAAACCACACTAAACTAAACTGTACAAACTCATCCACAAAAGCCTCTCAAGAGTAACAAACATAACACAATTGACATGGCCCCAGCCTACCCATAACAAATGGAAAAAAACACAATACTGAAAAACAAGAACATGGCTCCTGAATGAGAGGAGAATCCCAATTCCTAGCCGAGGTTGAACACCTATAAAAACTTACAATTAAAGCCACTAATTGCACCTGCAGCACGAATGTAGCAAACCAAGTGGAAGGGATTCAATATCAATAACATATACTTGTATGTAAGGCTAAAAGCTATAAACATGAGTTTATCAAATATAGGGAACTAGAGTTACAGATAGAAACCACCGGAGACTCCATAAGCTGAGATCTTATAATGACATAATATCGATCCGTGAATGAAACTAAGGGCCCGTTTGGCCATGCGATATGATATTATGATATAGAATCATGAGATGAAATTGAAGTTTTGTTTGGACATGTGATATGAAATTTTTTTGTTGTATATTTTCTCATAAACATAAAAATCCCATAAGTTGTAAAACTATTAAAATAGCCCAATTGTTTATTCAATCTTATCAAATAAATAAAAAATTATAAAATCGCATAATAAATTATTACAAAGCTATTTGTTCTCCACTTAAGTAATTGTTTCATCTAACTTTAATTTAATAAAAAAAAATTAAACATAAATTGTAGTGTACTAGTCTTTAATATAATCCTCCCACATAGTATGGACAATTTCCTCACGTTGAACTTGCATTTCTTGATCATGTGACCGAGAAGACGAACCAACATTGTTACTTTGAGGCATTTTTTGGTCAATATCATCCACAACTATATTTTCATGCTCATAGACCATAAACATTTCATCACTTTAACAATCAGTTGGTGTGAGTCAAAGTGACTATATGTTGGTGAGAATAATAAATTTTATGTCAGTGAGAATAATAAATTTTAAAAAGTAATGATGTGATTATAAATTTTATTTACATATGAAATAAATTGTTAGTAGATATAAATGTGGAGTTGTTTTAACAAAATATAAATTCGTGGATCAATTTTTGTATTAAAATATCTCAAATCATGATATGGAATTCCCATATAATTCCATATCATGGTTTTTGGAGAATATGAAATCACATCTCATGATATGGAATTATGAGATGGAATCAACGTAAAATCTCATGTCTAAACGTTGATTCCATATCACGATACCATATCGTAATATGGTATCGCATGGAAAAACGCCTACTAAGTAAACCCATATAAAAATCATATTGCTTCAATGGTGAACTATATGATAATCTTGTCATAAATGTTTCCTCCTTGGATATGTCCATTTATGTAATTGCATCCATGATGGACTGTCAGATTAACTTTCTACATTCCTATGATGTCTTGAATCTCATTCGAGAACGAATGTTCCCTGGTAAGTTGAGCAGACTGTGATGTTTCCTACTCCATGTAGGGCTGTTTCCTAAGACTACTTTAAATTCATTAGGGTTTATTTTGTTTTTATCATCGAAAAATCGAGACATGTTGATCGGGGAGAACTAAGAGTTTCCTTTTCTGAACACACCTTTGGTTAAACATTTTAGATCAAATCTTGTGATCTTGATTTAGATGTCATTGTCAAGAAACTTTTGGTTTTGTGATTATTGTATATTTACTTCATTAAACTTTCAATAATCTCTACTGTTTATTTCATTGATAATATGAGTGGCTAAAACACCACTACTAGGGTTGTGGAAATTACTGTGACAAACTCAACATTGGATTCAAACATGAGTACCTTTTGATTTGCATATGTCATTTCTATATTCATGATTAACATTATATAATGAGTGCACGCATTAGAATATGTCTTTATTCCTTATTTGTTAGAGAGACAAGTGATGATTAGGAAAATCTAGAAACAAATTATATTAACTTGTTTAAAAGATTCTAGCTCGAGATAGTATATTTTTCTTAACAAGTATGCAAAGGTAATATCCAAAACAATCTAAGATCGAGAGAGGAAGGGTGAAGGTCATCTAATAGGGCTAAAGACGTTTAGATGTACTTAACTTGCTATGAAGGTATGATGTCGACAATAAATCATTATTCGTGTGGAATTCTAGTTATAAGTGAACGGTCATTGGGAACACAATCCTAGCCTCTCTAAATAAGACAAAAAATCTTGAAACAATTGTTCTTTAATAGTAACATTCAGCTTTAACAGAAATTGGTGACTTGAATTCAAACCAACCCATTATTTACTCTTCGCTAGTCATTTCTTTCATTAATGTGTAAACAAAAGACCACCTTTGCTTACATTTGTGGGATAATGTACATTACATTCCTTTCTTTGTTTCTCTTTACTTTACATTGTAAATCTGTAAGGCATACGATACAAATGACCAACAGATAAGTGGTAGAAGAGGATGAACCATGCTAAGCATTTTAACCCTGGGATGGTGTCCTCATAATTATTCAAATTGGGATCAGATATTGCTAGGCTTTCACCCTTGAGCTGCCACCCTTCTATGACAATTGGGATCGACCCATGCAAGGCTTTTTGCCCTTGGGCTGCTGATTTCACGTATCAGCATGAATTTGTTCAAGTCAACCATAGGAATATATATTAACGAATAAAAACATGATTCAAATTAAGGTTGACATGACTGTCAAATAACAAGGGGGTTTTGATTTCAAATTATCAACTACAACAACACTAAATAATACGAAAATAACAATATTGAGACGAGTTCTTGGGATGTGATTTGATTATGGACTAATGTAGACAAATGGGTAATTGGAACTGTTAGTAAACAACTGTAAATTAGTGAATAGGCTAGACTATAAAGGAGGTAAAATTTCTCTAGAACAATTTACCCCGAATCAAGTCGGTTTCTCTCGAACACCAACAAGCTAGCAAATAAGAATAGCCTACACCTTAGTCCATTCACTCTCTCGAGCTGAATGTGTAGAAAAAGGGTTTAGGATTCACTCTCTCGAGCTGAACCCATGACAACCCAATACCCACAGACCATCAATTCAGTAATCTTGGTTTTTAAACCTCTTTCTCGAGCAAGCCAAAAACACGAAGGTAGGACTGCATTTGCAACTACAATCCTTTAATTTAAACCACAATTACTGATTGAAATCACTTCTAAATAGCATTTAAACTAACAATTAGCAATACCCATCAGCTAAATCAACCCATAATCACATAATCACACCCCAAGAATTGGGGTTTTAGCTAGACATCATAAAAAGATAAAAATCGTTACAAAATTGCGTTTCCATCAACTGGGTAAGATTAATTTCGTCTTTACAAAGGTACAATTTGAAGAATCTCAAAGACCCACTTCCAATTTCTTAAAAATGGAAAACTTCAATTCTTCAAAGCTAAGGAAAACTTGTCTTAATACACTCAGTTCAAAACTCCAAAATTATAAAAGTTCTATATTATGAAAACTGATACTAAACTAAATATTCAAAAAAATATTTATAGTCGCCAAAAATGTACTGCGATGGACCACTCGGCGCAGGAAGTCGGGATCGCCGATGAGCTCGGCGATCCGCCCTTTGGTCAGTTCCATCGCCTTTTTGCTTTGGCCTTCAGCATCCTCAAGTTCTGTAACTTTGGGCGATCCAACACTGCATTGTGGTACCACTCGGTGACATGACAACTGCTCCTTTCTATCGCCGACTTGATTTCTCCTTCAGGGCTTGGCATACTGGAACTTTAGGCGAGATAATAGCCATTCGGTGACTCGCCCAATGGATTAGGCGATCCACATGCCTTCTTTTCTTTGTTCTTTTAGTTGGCTTGTTCCTTGTTCTTCACTAGTGTCCATGATTTGTTCCTCGATCCAAATACCTGGAAATCAAGGATTTCACATCAGTTATTGGCATAAAATAAGCATTTGAGGACACTAAATCTATCCAAATAAAGTCCCAAATAAGTCCAAATCGTGGACTTATCAACACCCCAACTTAAACTTTTGCTTATCCTCAAGTAAAAGTCAAGTTCAGCAGTTCAGAAAGGATGTCTCAAACAGTGCTACATAAGATTCAATCATGAATGCACACAACAAGACTCAATTTACTCATGCAAGGATCAATTGTGCACTCAAAGATTCAAGTTGTGACTCACCATTACCAAAGATTCTCAAGTTCACAATACTTGCTTCAAATGTAAGTTCAAGCTCAACAAAGGTACTCAAATGCTCTCACACAAAAATGATTCCATATTCACACACTATGGTTCAACAATTTATAGTTTCGGAATAAAAAACAACTCTCACGCTCACAAAGATAAACACATGCATGACTTCACCCATAGGTTTGCCCTTATTTTCCAATCAACACTTGTTTCAGCTCACTCAAGATCAAAAAGGTCATTTTCAAGGCTTGTAACGGGGCAGAGTGTAAATGTATGGTCATTTAGGCTCAGTGGCTACTATCCTGATGAAATGTGGTATGAACAACACTTCCCTTATCTTTATCATTCTCATTCATGCTCAAAAGTCACCCCATTATTCACTTTCCATGGAATACCGGACACCCCATTTTCTTTTGGAACTTTATTTCATACTTTTTCATATCTTTTTCTTTTTCTCTTTTTTTATAGAGGGGTTCCATATTGTTCACAATAATGGCTCAAAGGGGGACTTCTTTGCATTTCTTGATTTACCTTCTCTTTTTACCACACCCCTAACTTAGGCTTTTGGCCTAAGTTGGCTATTCAAACAAACCACAAATCATGAGGATTATGGGTGAAGGAATAAAGAAAGGTTCAATTTCATCAAGTTTCTTCCAAGAAAAGGGTCAAGGTTCAAAGGGTGTTCAAGCAAAGATCACACACTCACAAGGTAGGCCACAAAAGATGTATAATGTCAAATTGTTTCACTCTTCAATAGTTGCCTAAGATCATCTCAAGAGTTTGCATCACTTAATCAACCAGACCAACGGGGCAAATTCTAGGTGTCATCACACATGATTCACGGTAAGCTCATCACACAAGGCATTTACACCAATGTCAAACAAGACTCAACACATTTGCTAGTATGCAATGCTCATCACAAGAGACTCAATTTGATAATTGGCTAGTCACCATGAGATGCAAAAAGTTCACATGTTGCCTATGCAACTTCATTTTGACTCATCGTAGCTGCACATTCATTTTTGTTCGATTATGAGCACTATTCAAGTCATCGGTATTGATCAAGACCGATACTCAAATTTGCAAGAGAACAACCTCATTCAAACACAAATAAGAGGTGGGACAATATTTTTTAAAAAGGGTCAAAAATCATTTACAATTAAAACAAGGAGCCACAAGCTCAAATATCCACAAAACAGTGTCAAAACATAATATATAGCTCAAAAACCCAATGTACGAACAAAACACTAATCACAAAAGGTGGGCCTCACCCCACCACAAAACAAAAGCTATTTGTCCTCAAATGCAAGAAATGTACTAAAATAGTCAATAAAAGAAGACAGAGTGGGAGGTAAAGAGGGATCCTGTCTAAACAGTCGCTCCACCTGTTGGGGCATCAATGCGCAGTGTAGTACTCTGATCTTGGGCATCAGTGCCCGGAGTCACCTCAGAAGCAATACCAGCTCCACTAGGGCTTGCCCTGGACGTCTGTGTCAGTGATGTCTGAATCACCATTTGTACAATCGTCTCCTCTAGATCTGGCAGGTCTCCATATATGCTCTCCTCTCTCACCTCAATCTGCTCCTTGTCGGTCTCTGCCTCCGAATCATCAGCTGGTATGTCATCCCGATGTACATCTTCGGTGGTGGCCGGAGGAATCTCAAAAGTCTCTGGGCATTGACATCATCCGCTGCCTCTAATAGTGAAGTGAAGTTTGTAGACTTGAGATAGTCTACATCCTTCCTCAAATCCGCAACCTTGACTTTCAAAGCCGTAACATCAAATGTCTCCCCATGTCTGCTCTCACATGCCTCAAATCTCACAGTGAGAGTGTCAATGGAATTCTGGAGGGGGGGTTAGTGCAGCAAGGATGTCACTCTCAATCATCCATGGGATAGATCTCTCTAGTCGGGTTGCCCTCACATCAACTCAATAGGCTAGGTGCCCCATCTTCAGGATCATAGCCTGAGTGATCTTGGCGGGCTGGGCAGAGGTAGAAGCACTAGGAGCCTGTGAAGAGGATGTAAGAGCAGATGTACCTAAAGGCCTGGTGGCCGGAGTAAGCAAAGATGCCTCTGCAGGTATAGTGTCAATGTCTACCTCCAGAGATGTATCTACCGGGGCTTCTCTCTTCCTGTTGGCCTCCTCTTGTGTGTACTCGGCCTCAATACGCCGGATGTTAGTAGAAGATGAAGGGGTAACCTCAATATCTCTAGTCGCATCCTAGGGGACTCCAGCATGCTGGCATAACTCTCAGATCAACACCGGGAATGAAAGGGAGGTCTGCCTCTGTTTGGCTCTCATGGCCATTTTCTGCTCAATAATAAGCCCCATGTCAATGCTCTTCTTAGAAATAATTGACCCAAGGCAGGTCGCCTTAGGATGACGGAGAATGGACTCATTCTGGGATGGCATAATGGAGCTACTGATGAATCCAAACCAATATCGTGCAGCTACACTCAAGTCCCTTTTTTCGATCGGGACTCCTCCCTCAATCCACCTCGGGGTGGTGTCAGAGATGAGGGGAGCTAGCCATCCCTTGAGCTCATCCAATGGTGTCATAGATGTAGCAAAATTAGGGTAGTCAAAGTCTGCCCCTCTATCAAGTACCGCGTTGATGTGATCACGGCTACAATGTAGTAGTGTCCCCCATACCATTATAGACCCCACTGGTTTGAACCACTATGCTTCTTCTTGATTTTAGGAACCAGATTACCATATGCTGAGTAAAACTCCCGTACCCATGTAGGGATGTATAGACCCTGGAGCCTAGTGAACTGCCCAAACCAATGGTACTGGAGTGTCTCTCTTACCCCGGAGTATTTGTCCTCAAGGCCTTCTGTGGAGAGTAGCTTCCCCTAAAGGATAGTCCGCAACCCATCTGCTTTCAATCTGTTAAGAAGCCTGGGAGGAGGGACTACTGGTGGCACTGGGGCCACA
Source organism: Solanum acaule (assembly GCA_036250505.1). Classification (NCBI taxonomy): domain Eukaryota; kingdom Viridiplantae; phylum Streptophyta; class Magnoliopsida; order Solanales; family Solanaceae; genus Solanum; species Solanum acaule. The sequence goes on along the minus strand of JAJOOR010037135.1, from coordinate 1,749 downwards.
AGAGGTGCCAGAGCTGGCACTGAATCTGCTGGTGAAGAGGCTGCTGAGACTCTAGCTTAGTTAGGACTAGATCTAGCACATATCTCTGCTCTCCGGGATTGTAAGGGCTGGTCGTCCTCGGGATCTGATAACACAGCTTGGGAGTTACGGACCTGTCCCTCACTGTCGGAGTTGCTCAAATGAGTCTCAAATATGGGCCTCTTGCCCTTGCCTTTTCCTCCCTTTGGAGGCTCTTTCCTTCCCTTTTTAGGAGGGTTGGCTCCTGCTTCATTTTTAGTTATACCCCGTGCTATTTTACGAGGTGCATGTCAAGGTTGGTTCTTGCCATATATGCAAATCATCAGAAAAACTTAGAAATAACTCAAGCAAATCCACAGAAGGAAAGAGTTGCAGACAGACTCGCCGAACCAGTCGGCGAGTCATCGAATCTCTTTGGCGAGCCAGATCGGGCTAGCCGAAAGGATTGGCTCAAAATTCCTAGAAGAAATTTGCATGTCGGCAATGGGATAGACCTTTCGGCGAATCGCCAACAACCTTCTGTGAGCAAGGACTTGCCCACCGAAAGTTACAGTGCATTTTAGGGCTGAGGGTGCAGAAAAGGGCGATGAAGGAAGAACTTCGGCGAGTCGCCGAGTGCACTCGGCGAATTCAGGCTTCTCATTGAAAGTTACAGAACCAAACGCAAGATTAACCATGATATTAAAGGTCAAAAGGGGGACTTTGGTGAACCACCACGTGGTTCGGCGAGCTCGACCCAGCTCGCCAAACGTCCCAATGTGCCTACTTTTAACCCCAACTCCAAAATACAACCCCGGAGCCCCCGAAAATAAATCGACACATGCACTCAACTTACTCATGCAAAGATCAATGGTGCACTGTAAGATTCCAGTTGTGACTCACCATTATCAAAGATTCTTAAGTTCACCATACTTGTTTCAAATGTAAGTTCAAGCTCAACAAAAGTAATCAAATGCCCTCACACAAAGAATGATTCCATATTCACACACAATGGTTCCACAATTTATAGTTTCGAAATCAAGATCAGCACTCACACTCCCAAAGACTTAATCCCTCATATCATATAGCTCAAAGGTTTCTAAGATGAGAATGACCTTTCATCATATAACCTACATTATGTGAGAATGACCTTTCACATAATCATACCATATTCATAACATAGTCTAGTTTAGAGTATAATTGAGGAAACCTTTCAACAGACTCACTTTCACTAGATTATCATAAACCTTATTCGTTCATTCATGTGTGTGTACATATGTGAGAAAGCCTTTCACATAAACACCTTTATACAACACATATTCATACACTTTGCATGCATAATAAGATGTAAGGGTGCATATATGAGTTAACCTTTCAATAGACACCATAACACATCATATTCATAGCTATACATGTAGAGTGTGTGTGTGTGCGCATATTGGTCCTTATAGTGACATAATAGGAACAACATTGATATTGAGTGAACTTCCCTTCAAGGGATCACCACACATTCACAATGTCCCCAAATCATGAGCAATTCACATATAAAGCCCTTAGGGATTCTAGACCACACACCCACACTTCATCATAGGAGACAAGGACACATTCAACATTGAATAGGTAATCCTAACATGTATATGATCAAACATTCATATAGGGGTCATATAGGTAGGGGTCATTCCACAATAGTACCTAACATAATCAATCATGTAGACCACACCTTATCCCTAACATTATCATTCACATTATACT
>JAJOOR010037134.1:0-11489 GCA_036250505.1 Solanum acaule | reverse complement strand
TACTTTGAGGTAAATTGATTGTAGATTTGTTATTAATCGAAGTTGTTGTTTAATTTGCCGATTAGCTAACTTGAAATGTTATGCAGATGATTAAAGAGGCGATTGTAACATTGAAGGATAAAACTGGATCGAGTCAGTATGCGATCACAAAGTTCATTGAAGATAAGCAGAAAAATCTTCCATCAAATTTCAGGAAAATGTTGCTTGTTCAATTGAAGAAGCTTGTGGCTTCTGGTAAACTTGTCAAGGTTAAGAGCTCCTACAAGCTTCCAGCTCCAAAGGCAGCTGCTACTGCGCCTGCTAAGAAGAAGCCAGTAGCTAAGCCAAAAGCAACACAGGCAAAGAAGGCAACCAAGGCAAAGCCGAAGCCAAAACCAAAGGTTGCTGCTCCAAAGGCTAAAACTGCTACCAAATCAAAAGCTAAGCCAAAACCTGTTGTTGCTGCTAAAGCTAAACCAGCTGCAAAGCCTAAGGCAGTTGTAGCAAAGCCGAAAGCAGCTGTAAAGACTAAGGCCCCTGTGAAAGCCAAGGTAGCTGTAAAGCCAAAAGCGGCTGCTGAGAAGCCAGCTAAGGTAGCAAGGACATCTACAAGGTCGACTCCGTCGAGGAAAGCTGCACCGAAGCCAGCTGCTAAAAAGGCGCCGGTGAAGAAAACTCCGGTGAAGAGTGTGAAATCTAAGACCGTGAAATCGCCGGCGAAGAAAGTATCTGCCAGAAAGGCGAAGAAGTGATCGAGTGTAGGAGGAGGGGTAGCATTGTAAATTTTCTTCATCTTTGTGGGTGGTTTGTATGTGCTGCCCAATATAGAAAATAGTATTTTAAATTCCAGTTGTAATTTTCTTTTTTTTTTTGTTTTATAATAATCCATTTTAGTTGAGTTTATGCCCTTAATTATCTTCTCTTCATTATTATTGTTATATATACCAAATTTAATGTGTAGCCGGTCAAATATTGAAATGCATCATCATTAATTATCCATTTATAATGCACACACATTGCATTAAAATTTGTATTGATTTTACATTATAACAAAAATCTAATTTTTTCTCGGCTCTTTAAATATTGTGAAACGCAGTATAAGATGTGTATTATATTCCAAAAGATAACATAATAAAATTATCATTTTTTAATTGCTAAATTAAAATTTAAGAGGCTAAACTTAAAATACAAAACCAAAATTGGAGGAGACATTAGACATCAGTAAAGTGTCCTTTAAATATTAGTTTTGCGTTAACATATTGACTTTATGTGTTTTATATATATAAAAAAATGTTAATATGAAGTCTAGCATAAAATACACTTAAAAAATAAGCATAAATCGCGAAAATTTCATATATGACATATATCAGACTAATATTTTCAAGTTATAGCAATAGAATTAAACTTTTAAGTTGTAACAATAAAAATTTTCAAGTTGTAACAGTTTCTCAAAAAAAAGCTTTTTTTTTTTAAATAATTGTAAAAAATTGTTTTGAAAAAAATAAAAAGATAAAAAAATAAAATAATTCGTTTCTGAAAAAAAAAGGGTAAAAAAAGGGAAATAAGTGTGTTAATTAAATTTGAATTGATTGAAGATAATTACTAATTAGCATAAATTAAGGAAATTCAAACTAATTAAGAATATTTAGTTTCCTTATTTCACTCTATTTTGTTAAAATTAATTAAAAATTCTGATTTCATTCATTTTCTTCCACGTTTCTCTCTTCGATTTTTTTCCAGAAATCTAGTCACTCTCATCTAATTCATATTCGTTTTTATTCAATAATCTTTTTTCTGGATGACTTCTTATTAGTATTAATAAAACATAGTGGTAGATGGGATCCTTCATGTTAGTGTTCTTTGCGATTTTTTATTTGTATTGTAATACAAATCAAACGTTCAAAAAAATTATGAACAGTGATTCTGGAAAAAAAAGTATTCAGATTTTGTTTGTGAATAATAGTTTTAATTATGGCGTTTTTGGTATGAATATTCACTTCTGAAATTACATAAAATTTGTTTAAAATTGGTATAGATTTTTGTTTGAACATTCATTTTTTTGTGTGTTTCTGGTTAAAAAATTATATAAAATCTATTTGAATTTGGTATATTGGTTATACCATGTTGGTACGATTTTAGAATTATATTTGAATGAATTTCGTATACTATTTGTCTAATAAATGACAATTAATAGTTAAAAGTGGTATTATTTTCGTATTACAGTGACATGATTCTACTGTGAAAAAGTGACGACTTATGTCATAAAATAGGTATAATTTTGGCATGAAATAGGTATGAAAAACGTGCATAATAATTATATGAAATTTTTATATTGATTTCAGATTTTTTGTTGTGTATAATATTTTTTTCTTTGGAATTTGTATAATTATACTACCAAGCATGTATGACAATCGATAATGTTTTGGTATGATTTTTGGTTTGATTGAATTTGTTTTTTTGGCATTATATTGTAATGAGTTTTGAGAATAATAATGTAATGAATTTAGTATACTGTTTATTAAAGAAATGACAATTAATATTTCTAAGTTGAAATTATTTTGGTATTCTAGTGGCATGATTCTGGTATGAATAATTGATAACTTTTGGCATGAAATAGGTAAGAAATGTGTGAATAAGAATTGTATGAAATTTGTATACTGATATAACATATGTGTTTTTACTTTTGTATTCTGTAATAACATATGAAATTGTTTTAAAACAACATATGTATTTTTACTTTTGTATGAATTTTGTAAGAATAAAAATGGTATGAAATTTGTATATTGATATAACATATGTATAAAAGTTATTTGTACTTTTGTATGATATAATATTGACACGATAATTTATGATGAAACAAAAAAATATGCAATTCAAAAAGTGTCGAAGCAGAAATTATTGTCGCTTGGTTCAAAAAGAACTGTAGGGAGACCACAACTTGTAAATGGTTTGCTGATGTGAAATTCAAGAGGTCTAAGATTACGCAGTACATGTCGTTGGGAGGAATACAATAGGAAGACATGTTCAAATTACCCTTCTGAAAAAAAGACATAGTTTATTTTTATTTTTATTTGGTTGTTTTATTGTGGCAAACTCATGTTTTGATTTATTTTGTCTTTTAAGTTAATGAATTATAATTTCAGAATATTTATTATGTGTGCTAGTTATTCATTTGTGTATTCAGTGTTTTTCAAATGTATACTAAAAAAATAGGTAATGTTTGTATGCGATTGATATTGACTGGAAAAATTAAGTCAAATCTTAGTATGAAATTGATATACATTTGATATCCAACTGACGTCCCAGTGGTAAAATTGAAAAAAAACATGTAATTGAGATTTCAACTGAAATAGCCAACGTAAAACTAGTTAATATTGTATCCAATTTGTATAAATTTAGTATTGAATTGATATTCCATTGGAAAATTGAAAAATCAACATGTGGTTGAGATTTCAATCAAATTAGACAACCTAAACAAGTTAATGTTGTATTTAATTGGTATCCAACATATATCCCACTTGAAAATTTTAAAAAACAAAATGTAACTGATATTTCAACCAAATTAGACAATTTAAAACAAGTTAATATTTTATCCAATTTATATACACTTGGTATCCAACTTGAAATTTTAGAACAAAGACAAAAATAAAAATGTATAAAATTAGTATCCAACGGGTATAAATCCGGAAAGAATAAATCTGGTTGTAAAACAATGCATATTATATATTGTTGTCAGAAACTGTAGCAAAAGAAATATACATCACCCGAAAATCAAAACATGTAATTAAAAGTCTAAACTGCAATAATTAATACAAGTTCTATATTTTCCTCTCTTCAATTTATATTCCGTATTCAAGTGTGATTTTTTTTTATCATATTTAAGCTAAAACTTAAGAAATCCTTATTAAAGATTTTATGATCTCATATTATCTATATATATCAACAATTTTCAAAATAAAATATACTTATTTCACCAACAAAACAATATTTTAGATATAGAAAAACACACCAAAAACAAGTTCAAAACTTAAGTAAAACAATTTTTTTTCTCAAGAAATCAAGTTTTAGATTAATTAAAATAAAAAACGAAATCAAAATTTCAAAATATAGAATTCTTAATTCTAAAAAAATCAGATTAAGAAAAAAACAATATCAAAATTTAAAATTAAAAAAACATCAAGAAAAGCAAAAAAAAAAATCAGATTAAAGAGAGAGAAAATTACATGTTAAAATATACAGTGTTAACTTTAAAAATAAAAATAAAATTAAAGGCTCCAATAGTCATTAATAAATAAAAGTTATTTGAATAAGTTAAAAAATTCCTTAAAAGGTGTAATAGATAATTACAAATTGATTCTCTCTCATTAATATTATTTCTCTCACCTATTAATTATATAAAAGGAACTACAATCAATATAATTAAATAATTAATTAATATAAAAATATAAAAAGATTAATCATTTAATAAAGTAAATTTTAATTGATTTTTAAATAAAGTTAAATTTAATTGATATGTTATAACCCGTAATTAAACTGTTATAAGTAAAAAAAAATTAAGAGTAGGTTTAAAACTCGTAATATTGTCTCTTAAATGTGTATATGGTGTGATTTTTCCTAAATCATAGGAGTAATTCTTTAGTCCATATTAATTAAATTTTTACACTTTTTTTTATTCTTCAAAATTAAAGATGAATGTTAGAATATTTTTTTCTATATTTGGCATTGTCATGAAGTTTTATATTTTGTAAGAGATAAATTTAGGGTAGCAAATTCAGTCCAAGTTGATATGTAACCCAAATTAATTCATGAGAAATTTTGTTAATTTTTTTATTATATATAGCCATAGTAAAGAAAAAAATATATTTTTTATTGATACAAAAAACTTTTAAACAAACAAATAAAATAATAGTATTAAACTTAGTAAAATTGGGTTGGATTGGATCTTCATCCATTCTATAACCCATTACTTGACCCGTTTTTAACTCAACCTGTCTTGATCTAAGTAAAATTGGATTGAGTTGGGTTTTAACTCATTTTTTGTCTTGACTCACTATAATCCGCTAAAATTTGACTCAACTCGCTCAATTATCGCCCCTACAAAGATCATAGAACTTACATAGTTATATTAATAATTTCACAAAAAAGCAATAGTGCAAAATATGATTTAAATTATGTCCCTAAATATTTTCTTAATAAGTGTGCATTACTTCACAAATTTACTTAATACAGAATAAAAAAAAGTACAATACACTTGACAGTCCGGATATAATTTATAACCTCATTGAAATTAAAAATACATTCACATTACAAAATCTAGTTAAAAATTTAAGGATTAAGCTTGAATCAGAGGTGAACATTGCCCTATTAATTATGAATGAATCTATGCATTATTTCATATATGTATTTCCACATAACTTATATATTTATTAATTATGCAGGTTTTTAAAATGTCAATCAAATATCATATTAGTTTTATACAGAATGACTTATTTATATCTACTTATCAAACATCATATAAGTTATACGAAAATTAATACATGAATAACTTTTTTTCTTATCTAACTACCAAATGATTCCTTTAAGTGTTTACCATTATTGGGTTGTGCCCACTAATAAGGGGTGTTAATTAGTTGGGTTAAGTCCATTCATAAAAGGAAAAATTATACAAATCCCACTTTTTAGTTTACTTATTATCATTATTCCCTATAAGTTTTACAAATCTCCAAAATCTCTCATTATCGCACATCAAATTAGTGTATCTCGCGCATCAAATTAGTGTTACATCAGATTAGTGTATCATGTATAAAATATAATATATCTTACTTAACGATTAATGTATCTCGCGCATCAGATTAATATATCATCGCTTATATTATTGTATCCGTTTGAGGGATTTCTGTAATTATAAACTTTTAAGGGATACATTGTAATTTTGTCTTAAAAGTATGTAATTTCTGTAATTTGCCCTTCATAAAATGTGCTAACTAACCTATAAGCCCATTAACTTATCCTACTCATAAGCCCTAATTATTTACTTAAAAATATATTATTATGAGTATTAAAACCTAAGTTTTTTCATATTAAGATGTGTTAATTAGTTGGGGTGGGTCCATTTATAAGATGTGTTAATTAGTTGTAAGCTCATTAACTTATCCTACTCATAAATTCTAATTATTCACTTTTAAATACATTATTATGAGTATTGAAAACTTAAGTTTTTTCATATGGAAAAATTAGCTAACTAGTTAAAATGCCTAACATAAGCATTAAAAATAACTATACTTTAAAATAATTTATTAAAAATATCAATAGGTTAATTATATAGCAAATAAAGTGTATCATAATATAATTCATTTTCCTACCTTTTATTTCTCAACTTAGGTTTACCTTTGCCTTATTTTGACTCCATTACCCGGTGAAAAAGGAAAAAAAAGACTTCATTATCCATTTTTCTCTCTCAAGTTTTTTACCCAAATTCTCTCCTTTCTCTCTAACACATTTTTACCCATCTTCTGTCACTTCAAATAACATAAACCTTTCCTTATTTTACTAGACTCCATAGTATCTCTCTTCGAAATTTGTCCATTTTTTAAAAGAAAACTTAGAAATCATTCAAAAGATTTTCATCCACTAATACAGGTAAATACATTTCATCAAGTATCTTTTGAGATTTTCGATATATTGTGTACTTTTTATTTTTCACGATTTTAATCAGATGATTTGATTTTTTTGTGATTTGTTTTTGTATTGGAAATATAATAGTAATCTACATTAACATTCATATATACATTACTCAAGGATTCTTCGAAAATGTAGGCTCTACGACTAAAATGGATGAAGAGAGCAAATCTAAATTTCTACATGATCCTACCAACACGAATAATGAAACTAACATTCCAAAAAAAAAAGAAGAACTATGGGTACAGAAGAAGGTGATGAAATTGTTGAAGATCAAAGTGATGAAGAACAACTTCATGGCCTGTTGCATTTTGTATCTAAACTATCAAATTGTATTCTTTATTGTTTATATGGTCTGTTGCATTTTGTATTCATTATAAAATTCATGTGGTATCTTGCTAAATTTGAGTTTTTTAGGTGTAACTTGTATTTATTTTGTAGGCGGTATTCATTTCAAATTATGTATTTGTTTCATTTTGTATTATATTATAGGACAATATATAAGTAGTTTTACAGAACTTCGTATGCTATTCTAAATTAGGCTTCATTCAATTTTGTATTCATTCGAACAATATGTCAATAATGTTTTGTATTTTTGTGCTCACTTTGTATTTCAATATCACTTTGTATTTCAATCTCACTTTGTATGCCACCAAGTTTTGTGTTTCATTTTTTATATTTTGTATTCATTCTAAATGTATGCCAACAAGTTTTATATTTTTTGTGCTCACTTTGTATTTCAATCTCACTTTGTATGCCAATAAATTATATATATATATTTTTGTATTCTTCTAAATGTATGCCAAAAAGTTTATGTTTTTTGTGCTCACTTTGTATTTCAATCTCACTTTGTATGCCAACAAGTTTTGTATTTCATTTTTATTTTGTATTCATTCTAAATTCTTCCTCACTGCCTACAAAAATCTCAAATCAATCGACTTCAGTTCGACATAGATTGAGTATTATCAATGGAGTGTTAAAAATCGATATTGAAAATTTGAGGAATAAAAGAAAGAAAGAGATAGAAGTCATGTCGATTTTTATCTGAAATGTAACTGATGAGAAATTTCAATGATTTTTACCTTATTGGAAATATTTTCTCTCATGATTTTCTCCATTATGTTATTAACTAATTGTATTTTTTCCAAATTAAACAAATGAAAAAAATACATAAATCAACAATATAACAAACTAAAATATTGATATTTTAAATAAATATTGAAAGTGTGGCTATGGAGTCCCATTTGTGCTAAAATATTGTTGTTTTGAAATTTTTTCCTTTTCATATTAAATGGTGTTAATTAGGTGGGCTGGATTTATTCGTAAGATATGTCAATTATCCCATAAGCCCATTAACTTATCTTACTCATAAACCCTAATAATTTACATATAAATACATTACTATGAGTATTGAAAACCTAAGTTTCTTTATATCAATGTGACAATTGAGGTTTATGATGAATTTTTTTGCATACAATCTGTTAGAGGAGTATCTAGGCCGTAAACAAAAAAAGTTTATGCTTTTTTTAAGAGGGTAAGAAAAAAAAAACAAGAAAGAGATTATAATACAGAAAGTCGAACTCTTATCAACAAGGTCGAGATCTAGGTAGATAACCAACTAAACTACTAAGATTCCCCAAAAAGTTCATCCATTTTGTGATGATTTCCACGATCGGTGACATAAATCGTGATTGCTTCAGATCTGATTTCGCTATGAGAAATTCGTAAGTCTTCTAAATCAGTATATACCTATTCAATTACTACATCAGTATCAGAGCTATGAATTTGAGTTTTGATAATTAACATGATTAGTATGCAAACTAAATATTTTTTTAATATAGAATTTTAACATCAACTTCGTATTTTAATATCTTTATATCATTTTTGTGATTTTTTTTTTTGAAAAAAAATATTAGGATTTTTATAGATCTCGTCAAGAAATTTTTGACGATATGTAGATCATATTTTTAGGTTTTATAATTTGTGATATATTAAATTTTAAAATTTTACTATCACAATTCACAAATAAAAGTAATATCGCGTTGTGTGGAGCAAAAATATGATTTACATATGATCAAATGGGAGTAAGATAAATCTTATTACGAGAGAAAGTATTTTAGATGATGATAAATTTGCTTTTCATCGAGTTACACAATCATTATCGAATGTGAATAAAAGTGATCCTACTGGAGTGCAAACAAAATAATCTTCTTGTTTTAAATAAAAGCAAGATAAATCTTATTTCAAATAGAAGTGAATTGAACAATTTTGACCAAAATAGGAGTAAAATTTATTAAAAATAGAATAATATGAGATTATATGAATATCAATCAAGATTTAGTGCTCTTATAAAATGAAAATAAGTAAAAAATTTGCACAATTTCTTTAGATGCCTTCAATAGATTTAAATCAAATAGATAAATTAATGCAACAAACAAACAAATGAAGTACATGAGAATCGATTAAGTTTAAGAATTAATACTTTTATTTTTATTTTTCAACACCGATACAATGAGTAGAACAAATGCATTATCAAGTGCATTTTTTTAGAAGAGAAAAAGTTTACGGATCGTCACCCATTTCCATCAAAACTTCGGAGTAACAAAATTCACATTTTGTTGAAAGCAACAATGTCACAACTCTGAATATACTCATTGATAGGTTCAATCGTCAGATAATGCTCAATGAGATCATCAATACAGATTAAATCATCCACAATGGTAAGCACTATCTGCAACTTCTTTATACTATATTCAACAGGAACAAGTTTATGAACTAATTGATCTTCTAAAAGAATACAAAGTTATTACAATCGAATGAATTCTCAAAATTAAGCACACAGATATAAGCAATAAAAAGGAATTGACCAGGACAATATATTCTTACATGTTGTATTGAATCATTTGCATATATCTAATTCCAACTATTATTGTTAGTTTGTATGCATGATTCCATTAGACGAATATAAAAATTGCTTTTCTTGATAATGCACTAAGTGAAAATTTGGGGTAAAAATAACATGAAATTTTTATTCAGAGGACCACAAATGTAAGACTTAGTAATTTTTTATAGTCTTATGATGGGGCATACATTGTTCTTGTATATTATATATTTTTTTAGTGTCTATTCGAATAAAAAATAACTTATTCGGATTTTTTATGTAATATTTTGATACATAAAGATTTATGTTCTAAAAAGTTAAGAATTGATGTTTGAATTGAGAACAAAAGTAACTAATTTTGACATCACTATTTGTGTAATATAAATGAAGGTCTAATTGATAGTTTTTGAAAGTAGAAGATTGTAATTGTATAGTTTTCATGTCTTTGTTGGCTAAAATATGAATAGAACAAGTAATAGGTACTACGGGGAAATTATCCAAAGATGGCTCAATAAAACCTAGAAGTGTAGCCCGCCTTGCTTTCACAACCTCTTGCAGCTCCCGTTTTGGATACCTCTTCAATTCATGTAAGTTTAATTTGAGGAAAAAATGTTCAAATTTGATGATTAGGTTTTGATATCCCTTAATTGTTTCGTCAATTAGTTCCAATTTGTATGGTGTTTAAAGTTTGTATGGGTAAATTCAGGGGTAGGGCAAAGACGTTCATTGAAATCCCAAATGGTGTAAAATTACACTGTTTATATCTGGAAACATGGTTAAAATTAATTTTTTATGTATATATAGTCGATGTCGTAACTCTTTGAGTTTATATATATAGTAGTTTACCCAGCAAGCTAATGGGGACTTCTTCAATTGTTGGTCCAACTTTTCCTTTTTCAGAAGCTTCTATTTTCTACAATTCTGCAGTTATGATCTTTTGGAACACAAGGACAAACTGCTATATCCTGTTAGTTTTTGGACATGTCAATTTCATAGGGAAATTTGAAGGTTCAACAGTGGTTTGATCTATTTTACATTCTTTGTTCATGTTCTCATAGCTGATTTTTTTTTCTTTCCAGCAAATGGTAGAAGAAAGCTACCAGGAACATGACCTTGGTAATGTCTACGACGCAAACAATGTGCACAGCGCAGCGGATGCACATACCATGGAGAATATACAGGAAGTGGACAATGCACATACCATGGAAAACATCCAGGAAATGGACAATGCACATGAGAACTTGCTTCCAGAAGAGGTAAAATTGGAAACAGAAGAGGTACAAGTTGCATTCCTTCAGGAACAGCCAGTAAAACTGGAACAAGAGGAGGCACAAGTTGAGTCCCTTCAGGAACATGTGATAAAATCTGAACCAGAAGAGGTGCAAGTTGCTGAAAACGGTTCAGGTGGTGGTGAGGAAAAAAGATGGCCTGGTTGGCCCGGAGAAAATGTTTTCAGGATGTTAGTTCCTTCTCAGAAGGTTGGTGGTATCATTGGTCGCAAAGGAGAGTATATTAAAAAGACATGTGAAGAGACAAAAGCTCGCATTAAGGTCCTTGATGGTCTTCATGGTACTAAAGAAAGAGCTGTGAGTTCCTGCTATATCTTGTTATTTGAAGCCTTTATAATTACATGTTATGTGGAGTGCTATTGTCTTCGTATCATGTTATGCACTTACGATAATGTGACAATTGCCTTTAATATTTCAACTGATGGAGATGAATCAACACCTAAAGGTGTGGTCTACCGGTAATGAAGGCTAGGTGATTTCTTCTTATTTATATAAGCCATGGTGGATAAAGATAGCAGGTACCGGTGGATTAGTCGAAGTGCAGGAAAGATGTCCCGAGTACTACTATTATTTTATATTAAAAAAGCTGATGATCAGAAAACTGAAGTTCTCAATTTGTTGTTGTGCTTCCCTTGTTTTTCTTTTTGGATACTTCCATATAT
>JAJOOR010037133.1:0-14752 GCA_036250505.1 Solanum acaule | reverse complement strand
TCCTTATGATCATTCCTGAACAACATGCAATCATTGGGACATGCATCAATTTTCTCATAATCAAGACCAAGATTCTTAATCATAGACTTGGTTTTATTGTAAGACGGAGGAATGTTCAACTCGGGCATCGCCTCTTTTAATAACTCTAAAAGAGAAGTGAATGATTCATTGCTTCATCCATGTAGACACTTCAATAAATATAAACGAAGTGTGAATGATAATTTAGACAATCCTGTACAACCAGGATATAATTCTTGGCTTGCCTGGTCAACTAAGTTATAGAATTTCTTGGCATCTTCATTTGGACCATCATAAACTCCTTCAGCCTGTGCAACATCTCTAAATTGATCATTCAACAACCCATCAATATCATCACGCGAGTAATCCATATCATCGTCAACAATCAACTTGATATCCCATTCCCCGTGATTAACCTATTTAGTATAACCTTTAACAAATCCATAGCATATTAGATGATCATACACTACATTCCTTCGAGTCCAGCGAATATTACAATATTTTGCACATGGACACTAAATTTCCTCTCCTATTGGATCTCCATAAGAGTAAGCAAAATCTAGGAATGATTCAACACCATCAATATACTCCTTGCTATACCTTGCTAAATTCATCCAATCCTTGGATGGGATATTTGAATTCCTAGACGATCAAGATATTAATATTTAATCTTTCAATAACAATCATTAAATCATTAACTACTTCACAAACACGTTTTAAAAGTCACGAGTAAGTTATCAAAATCATGTGTTATGAGATGATAAAAGTTTCTTACCTAGTCATGGCTCTTGTGCTATGCCAAATCAAACCTTGAATCCTTCACAAATGATTTTGAATGTTGATTATACTTCCAAGGAAAAATAAGTACAATTAATAGGATAGACACAATTAAGAAAGAAAGTAAATAAATGGAATTCAAATGATTAAAAGTTAAAGTTTTGTGAGTGAATTCAAATACTCATCACCAAATTCGTTTTGCACGGTTTACATAGGAAACTCATCAGTTATACACTTTAGTGAAATGAATGCTCAAAACTTCAATTTCCTTAATTTTGTAGCTCATGCTACTTTCCTTTATTTAATTTACTTCCAAGTGTTATCTAACCACATAAAATTAACAACCTTAGTCAAGTAGAAGTTTTAACAAAATAAAAAAAGGTTGACAATCAAACCATCCTAAGAATAGTACGAATCATGGGGAATTCAACATATTCAAGAAAAACAGAAGATAGTCCTACGAATGGTCAAGCTTTAGATGACTTTCACCGTCTCTCTAACTCTAAGGAATTTAAATGAACTAATCAAGATTAAGAAATTATATCTAGAAGCAGGTTCAAGTTGTAAACAACATTTTTAAGAAGTTCAAACACTTTATTTAGAAGACCAAAAGTACAATATAGTGTGAATCTTTTTGAGCTTTCAAAATTATGTACAAAATTTTAAACTATCATTCTTGTGCACACCCAATCAGAGAAGTATCAAACATGTACTACCATGTTTAAACATTCAAGAAAACATTATAATGATCCTATAATAGATAGTCGATCACACCATAAAACTTAAAGTTTCGTAGAGTTTATTCATTCTAAGTTATCCTTGACCTGAAGCAAGATTAGTTATAATCTTGGATCCTAAAGGGTGAAATATTACTTATAGAAGGACTGTGAATAAGAAGAAGTTGTGAAATTTTTCAAGACTCTAGAAGTGTTCAAGGCTTAACAAAATCATGTGATAAGGTTTACTGGAAACCTAATTTTAAAAA
Organism: Solanum acaule; assembly: GCA_036250505.1. NCBI lineage: Eukaryota > Viridiplantae > Streptophyta > Magnoliopsida > Solanales > Solanaceae > Solanum > Solanum acaule. The sequence goes on along the minus strand of JAJOOR010037133.1, from coordinate 12,972 downwards.
GAGTTCATTAATTTTACTTCAAGTGTTATGTAGCCTTCCAAGTTCTAAAATTAGGAAGAAAAAAGTTAACACGATCTAAAGCAGGCAAGTTGAACCAGATTTTAAGGCTAAAGTTAACTGCATTTTACAGAAGGAAAACATGTCTTGATGAATGTTATATGGCCATCAGACAATGTTGGAGAGTGCTAGGTATCTATTTTTGCACTATAAAGTAGTAGCTTGCATATGGAGTGTTTTTTATTAGTTTTCTTATCTACTGCAGTTAACAGCCAGGACTCACCCTATAATCTGAACCTGCCAGGACTACCATATCACTCAGCTTCCTTCATCAAAATTTATATAAACAGTAAGGATTCATATACTCGAATTCTGACTCAACTGAACCAACTTCTATTTCAGATTCTAATTCTGGCTCTTCAGGCAGTGTGAAAAAGGAACAGTTTCATTCTCATAATCACTCATTTCACAATAGTTTTTTCGAAAATGATTCATTTGTTCCAAGCAACCTCAAGTCATTTACCTACAATGAGCTGAAAAATGCAAATAGGAACTTCCGAGCTGATAGTCTTCTTGGCGAAGGAGGTTTTGGGTACGTCTTTAAAGGATGGATAGATGAGAATACTCGTAAACCAAGAAGTGGTATGGTTGTAGCTGTCAAGAAACTTAAGCCAGGAAGCTTCCAAGGGCATAGAGAATGGCTTGTATGTTGTAAAGAACATATATTGTAACTGTCTAGGTCTAATTGCCAAGGTATTGTCTGCTTTGGACCTAACTGAAAGTTGAATTCCTGACTCCGCCTTTTATGATCACTAAACTTACCCTCACACTTTCTTCTTCCTATAGAACTCTACAGTAGAATATGGTTTGTCAACTGGTCTACTTATGTTCAATCCCTTTCTCATTTCCAATACAGAAACTACAATCTTAAACAAAATTAATAGCATGACACAATTTTCTAAAGCAAAAAAGTTTGCATCATTTGTAAGTGTACTAAAATGACGTATATATAGAAGAAGTCATCACAAAGGTGATAAATTTGAGGCTTTCTTTGACCATAGTCACAAATTACAACCAGGGCCGTAGCCACATTAATCGCATAGTGATCACTGAAACACCCTTAGCAAATAATATTGTGTATATAGGTCAAAAACAACTTTTCAGATATATATCCTGAAGTTTTGAACACCCTTAAGCAAAATTCTTAGCTTTGTAATTGTATCCAACAGTTGCAATCACATATTACCTTAAAAAGGAAGTCAATTGAGTCTAAAACTACAATAAGAAAGTAAAATATGGAAGATCTAACAGATCAAGAAACCAAATACCCATAAGATCTACTACAAACTACATTTCAAATTCCCAAAGTAATCCAGCAAAACACCACACAGAGATACTCGCATTGTGCAAACCAATCATTCAGATCAGGACTTTGCAATTCTAGAAACATAAAGCACGCTTCATTCCAAAATCTAAATAAATATACTCACTATAAAATTCCCAAAAAATACACCACATCAGATAAGAATGACTCACCAAAACAACACATTGATTCAAATATAAACAGCCCATTCTTGACAAGTTTCAGCTATACTTTCAATGAAAACAGTAAATGAAACTTCAGCCGAAATAGAGAAGTTTCAGCTAAACAACCATTGATTCTACCTAATTCTAACATGAAAAACGTTGAGATATAACTAAGAATGTTTAATAAGTAAGCACAGAACAACAATGGTATGTTCAGAGTTAGCTTGGAGAGAAAACCGTGTTCTTCAAAATAACAGAAATTCTCAAGTGAAAAATCTACCCTAATCAACCCATTTATACTTATTTAGTGATTAATGCTCCTGGTAATATAACTACAAGCTATACTCCCAATAATCAACGAAAATCGAATCAACAACACAAGAATATCAAAACCCTAAGCTAAAATTTAGACTTTCAAAGATACACAAGAATATCAAAACCCAAAAGCTAAACTTTAGACTTCAAAGATAGAATTTCTTACCTGATAAACCCATTCCAACAACCCTAAAGATTTAAGATGTGAGGCATGTTCATCTATGAAGTATTTTGTTCAATTTTCAACAAAAAATCTGACGGAACGGCTCTTCAACAAGGAATCTGTGAGGAAAATCGTGTTCTTCAGCTCTTCAATCTTCAACAAGGAATCTATGAGGAAAGTTTCACAGAAATCTGTAAGGAAAATCTATCGTTCTTCAGTTCTTCAGACTTGAGAGAAAAGTGTATTGTTCATGTGTTGAAAAGTGGAATTTTTTCTGATTTGAGGGAAAACAAGTTTTATTGCTTTATGAGTTATTATTTTTGCCCAATTAAAATTGGAGGGAGAACAAGTTTTAATGTTAAAAATGTTGGAGGGATTATAATATGTTAGTGAAAATATTAAGGCCACATTTGTAATGTGTTGTTTTTATAATTATAAAAATAGGACACTTTAAAAGTGTGGCCATATATGTAAATAGTTGTTGCCAATTATATCATATAGTAACAACGCTTATAAAGTGTAGCTTATACCATTAAAGAGTACACTTTACAAGTGTTTCCAATATTATCATAGCTAAAAGTTAAAAACTCGGGCTACGCTTTAAAAGCGTCCCCAAAAGTATCTTAGGCAACACTTTAAAAGCGTTGTCCAGAATTAGTGTGGCCGTAGGCCTAAAATGTTGTAGTGGATCTTGATTTTTTTTCCAAGTACGGGGCTCACCTACGAGACCTACCTATGACTAGTACATTGAACGACAGACCGTCCTGGCGAACCATTGAAAATGAAATAGAACTTGACATATTTGAAAAACTAACTGGCCAATCCACAGACCCAATCTATGGTCCGTGCATCAAACAACAGACCGTCGGTGGCGTTCGTCGCTTCCGGCAATAGATTTCTTAAAAGCGGAAATTTTACCCTTTCTCGAGTCCGATGTGTTTCATTATTTCCCCCTTGGAATCATTTTTCCTCGAATGAGATTCAAGATATCATATGGAAGGTATGACTAAAACCTAACAGCCCAACACATATTTAATTACATAAATGCACATATCCGAGGAGGAAACATCAAATCCAAGCTAAAGCATGTTCAAAATATCATATCATGAAGTCTATTTGCAACTCATACTCAAATGCATATATATATGTGTATAAATCAATCAAGTTGACTCATTTTCTTAAAACATAAACTGTTTCATGAACATGCATAAATGAGGAAATCATCTGAATATCTAAGACACATGACACCAAAAGAGTAAACCATGAGGAACATCAATACCTCAAACTAGAGTAGGGTAGAAGGAAAGAGATGACAATATCGGGACATTATATCGGCCTCAGCATCCCAAGTAGAACCCTCAACTAACTGATTTATCCACAAAAGATTCACGGAAGTAACTTCTTGACTTGCCAGTCTAAGATCTCTACCAGTACTTCCTCATAAGAAAGGCCCTCCTTAACTCCCAAATCTTCTAAGGGAATTATGGATGTCGGATCACCAACACATTTCTTCAACATGAATACATGGAAAACTGGATACACTCGATGCCAACTCATTAGGCAATTCTAGTTCATAAGCAACCTTACAAGTACGCCTCAAAATATAATATGGGCCTACCTACCAAGCACTAAGATTCCCTTTCTTACCAAATCTCATTACACCCTTCATGGGTCAAATTTTCAAATAGACCCAACCATTAACATCAAACTCAAGATCTCTTCGTCTAACATCGGCATATGACTTTTGTCAACTTTGAGCCATTTTCAACCTTTCTCTAATAAGTCAAACTTTTTCCATAGTCTTATTTACCAACATAGGACCTATTAGGGAAACTTTACCCACCTCAAACCAACCTATATGAGATCCACACCTCCTACCATACAAGGCCTCAAATGGAGCCATACCAATGCTTGAGTGATAACTATTGTTATATGCAAACTCAATCAAAGGTAAATGATCATCCTAATTTCCTTCGAAATCAATCACACATGCTCTCAACATATCTTCCAAAGTTTGGATAGTGTGCTCAACTTTCCTATATGTTTAGGGATGAAAGGTCGTACTAAGCTTAACACAAGTACTAAGACCTTTTTAAAAAGATCTCCAAAACTGAGAAGTGAATTGGGTACCAAGATCGTAGATAATGGATAAAGGTACTCCATGTAACTTCACCATTTCCCTCAAGTACAACTTAGCATAGTCCTCCACCGAATAAGAAATTTTGACTGGAATGAAATAAGCCAATTTCATCATTTGATCTACTATGACCCAAATCGAGTCATGTTGTCGTCGGGTGCGAGACAATCGAGTCATCTTGGGATAAACCTCCCGATTTCTAATGTTGAACTTTCACTTGTTGACAATTGGGACACTTAGCAACAAACTCCACAATATAACTCTTCATTCCATTCCACCAATAGATTTACCGCAAATCATGGTACATCTTGGTGGATCCCAGGTGAATGGAATATCGAGAACTATGGGCTTCCCACAGGATCTGTGTTCTCAAGCCAATAACATTAGGCACACACAACCGACCTTGATATTTAAGTGGTACTATCTCCTCTTTGGGAGAAATCTTCTATGGACTTTTTAAGTGTCACTTCCTTTAATTCAACCAAAGTCGGATCAAGACCTTGCTTGGCTTTCACATTAGTCACAAAAGATGATTTTGAACCATTGTGAACCATAACCCCACCTTTAGAAGAGTCCACTAACTGAACACCCAACCAGGACAATGTGTGAACGTCTCGAACTAACTCTTTCTTATCATGCTCAATATGAGAAACACTACCAATAGATAACCGACTAAGATCATCTGCCACAACATCATTCACCTTACCAAGGTAATAGAGAACACTCATATCATAATCTTTCAATAACTCAAGCCACCTTCTTTGGCGAAGATTTAGATCCTTCTGATTAAACACATATTGCAAACTATTGTGGTCGGTAAAGACATTGACATGGACGCCATACAAATAGTGCCTCCAAATCTTCAAGGAAAAAATAATAGCCTAGAGCTCAAGGTCATGGATAGGATAATTCTTCTCATGAATCTTAAGTTGCCGTGAAGCATAGCCAATGACTTTCCCATTTTTCATAAGCACAAATCCTAGCCCATTTCTCGAGGCATCACAATAAACAACAAAACCATCAATCCCTTCCAGTAAAGTCAACACCAGAACGGAAGTAAGTCTATCTTTCAATTCCTGAAAACTCTTTTCACATGCTTCAGACCATATGAACCTAGCCTTCTTTTCAGTCAATGCTGTTAATGGAGAGGTAATTGACAAAAACCCCTCAATAAACCTTTTGTAGTAACCAGCCAAACCAAAGAAACTTCTAATATTTGAAGGGGATAGAGGTCTAGGCCAACTATTAACCGCATCTGTCTTCTTAGGATCTACCTCAATAACCTTATTTGAAACAATATGACCAAGAAAAGCCACAGACCTGAGCCAAAACTAACATTTTCTGAACTTAGCAAAAAGTTGTTGATCCTTGAGAACTTGCAACACAATCCTCAAATGATCAACATGTTCACCCTAACTTCGCGAATAGATCAATATATCATCAATGAACACAATCACAAAAATGTCAAGGTACTGTCTAAACACTCTATTCATCAAATCTATAAATGCGGCCGGAGCATTAGTCAAGCCAAAAGGCATTACTAAAATCTCATAATGACCATATCGAGTTCATAAAGCCATCTTCGGAATGTCATCTTCCTTCACCCCCAATTGGTGATAGCCCGACCGAAGGTCAATCTTGGAAAAGTAACTTGCTCTCTAAAGTTGGTCAAACAGATCATCTGTCCTTGGGAGAGGATACTTATTCTTAAAGGTAGCCTTGTTTAACTGTCGATAGTCAACAAACATACAAACTAAACCATATTTCTTTCTTACAAACAAGACTGGAGCACCCCATGAAGAGATACTCGATCAGATGAAACCCTTATCCAACAAATATTTCAATTACTCCTATAATTCCTTAAGTTCTTCCGGAGCCATACGATAAGGAGTAATAGAGATAGGTTGAGTATCTGGGAGAAAGTCAATACCGAAGTCTATTTCTGTCATGACCTAGGGGTACACCCTAGACATAACATGGCATACAAGACATCGAGAGGCCTCATATAAGCCATTTAGTTTCATAACATAAGATAATAGAAAATATGAGATTTTTAAAACATTTCAACATAATCAAAGTTTTCATATCAAAAGTAGAAGTCTATTACACTTTGTCTCAAAACCATCTAGAACATAAATATCCTGGGACACAGCCTATACAACAATGTTCAAAAACATAACATGAAAGAACATAAGATAAATGGTGGCAAAATCCTCGAATGTTATGAGGACTCACCAATCTTAAAGATTGCTTCCTACTAAGATCCTAGCCACGGGGATGAGATTCGAGATCGCCAGACCCTACATTTGGATAAGAAATGTAGGCAAGAGTATGAGTTAGTACAAACATGTACTAAATATGATAGTTTGCATAAACATCAACATAAGAATAAGAGTTAGACAATATAAGTCATAAGCATAATCAATGCACATAATAGAGCATATCAACATAAAAGGGATACTCCTTGAAGTAACCTCAAAGCATACTTAGCAAAAACATAGGGAAAACCTCCACCAGTCTTACTCATCATAGTAGGCAACCTTAGGCCATCATCCAAGCTCATCAGCTATCATAATATGTGAATCTCATCTTAAAACATACTTATGGTACTTCCTTGAAGTAACCTTGTTTCATCATAACTATGCTAAACTTGATGGTGAATAGACCATTCTTAGTTGTCCTTGTTATCCATGGAAGGCACGTCATCTTGCCAGTCCAAGCTAAGTCATTGTCCATTGAAGAGCATATCATCATGCCAATCCAATCTATCCATGGGAAGGTATCATCTCACCAACCCAAGCTACCATGGAAAGGTATCATCTCCTTACCAATCCAAGCTACCATGAAAAGGTATCATCTCCTTACCAATCCAAGCTACCATGGAAGTATCACATTACCGATCCAAGCTATCTATGAAGAGATATCATCTTACCAATTCAAGCTACCATTAAAAGGTATCATCCTATCAATTCAAGCTACCCATGGAGAAGCTCCTCATTTTTCTAATCCAAGCTATCCACGGAGAAGCACTTCATTTTGCTAATCCAAGGTAGGTCTTATTATCATAATTCATAAATCCTTTGATTTATTTTAGGTGAGTAAGCCTTTCAACCTATAATCATTCTATGTGAGAAAACCTTTCACGTTCATGCATTTATACTTATAAAGGAAATCATGTGGGTAAATCCCTTCCATAACTATTCTATCTAATAATCTACCATTATCATATAAGCTTTAGTGTCAAAACCCTAATAATCATAATTCATCATTCATGTCTCAATCTCAAGAGAATTCTAATCATAATCATCATATATACTTCAATCTCAAGCAATTCTTAATGTATCTCATCAATCCTATAAGAATACATCTAAGCACACAAATTCTCCTTTCATGGCATAAAACCCATTTGCATCAATTTCATCTTTCTTGACAGGGGTTAGGCATGGGAACATGTAAATTAATCCTAAAAACATGTAATTCTATCAATTAATGCATAAAATATCATAACCCAATCATTTGGATCAACATTCATCAATACCCGTAACATTAGTAGAAAACTTTAACTCAAATTGGGGAATTTTTACTTTTCAGTTGGGGACTCTTAGGGACTCCATGGAAGAAAGGATTCAATGGATGAAAATCCATTATACCTTGATAACAAAGCCTGCAATTTCTTGAGGAATGGAGACTTTAACTTGATCCTAGCTCCAACTCTTTCTTCTTTTTCAAGTTCTAGAAAGAGAAATATTTGAGAGAAGAACTTTGGGATTTCTGTTGGGTTTTTGGAAAGAATGGCTTGAATGGGTGAGTTTAGGGGTTTAAATCACTTATAAAGGGTTCATACACTTGGGTAAAACGACATAGTATTAATCTAATTAAAACTGGAAAAGACCTATAAGTCCCTAACTTACAAGGGACTACCCCATCACCACGTCAAGCTCCATGAGTCGTGAAGCGTACCACGAGCCGTGGTGCCATCCATGGTCTTGGACCAGTGGCTTGGTTTGCCATTACTTGCCCCCTTAATACTAAGTAAGGTCTATGACCCCTCCCACGGCCTGTGGTGGCCTTTACGAGCCTTCTAGTGTCTCATGGGGAGGGTCTCCTTTTGGGCAGTTTAGGAGGGCTTACTGCCTCACCTCCACGAGTGTCACCAAGACCCGTGGTCCCCACCACGAGGCGTCATGGTGCTCATGGGAGGTGAGCCTACCTTGGTCACTCACTTCCTAGGTTCATGGGCAGCACCACAAGTTGCGGTGCCCTTCACGAGCCATATGGACCTTCGTGGAGGGTGCCAATGCTATAATTTCTAATTCTTGACTTCACACTTAACCCCTCACTTAGACTACTAGATTTCTGAGGTGTTACATTATCTCCCCCTTGGGAACAGGCTCATTCAAGAACTAGGACATGCTCATTCGAGAATTGAAACTTGATCACACGAGTTCTACAATTAATAGAAGCATAACAAGAGTGCAACCAATCCATCCCAAGGATGACATCAAAATATAATATATCAAGATCTACCAAGTCAACAAGATTAAATCTATGGGATAAGGAGACAGGACACTTTCTATAAACCCTCTCAGCCATCATAGAATCATCAACAAGAGTAGAGACAAAAAAAGCATCTAATAACACATCGGAAAACACATCAAATCTCATAAACACATATGGCGTCACAAAAGACAAAGTAGCATCAGGATCAAGTAAAGCATAGACATCTAGTTGTAAAACTTTCAACATCGGGAGAACCCTCTTGCTCACCTCGAGTCTGAGTGCATAGAATCGGTTTTGCTCAGGAGAATTGGAACCCGAACTACTAGGAGTAGCTTGCTTGCCCTCTCTACCCTTAGCCTTAATCAGTGGACAATCCCTCATTTAATGACCACTTTATCCACAACTGAAGCAACCATCGGCGTCGGCTAGACACTTACCCTCATGTTTCTTTCCACACCTAGAACAAGTAGGAAATAGGGATGCACTACCATTTCCTCCTTGAGGTTTAGGGTTAGACACCCTTTCATTGTTAGACCTTGGAGGAACATTAGAAGAACCGTGTCCAGAGAACCTTTGTTGAAACCTTGAACGAGCACGTCCACCGGCCTTAGAGTATGAAAAGTTGCCATTATCTGTTCTTGCCCTCTTTGTTTCCCTAGACCTCTCCTTGAGCTTTTCCTCTTGAATATGTTGGGCATAGACCATGAGACGAGAAATATCGATGTCATGGACACCCATATCCGTAAAACACTCTTTTACTACCAAGTCAGACACACCCGAAATGAACTTGCTCATCTATGTCCTAGAGTTGGAAACTATAGAAGGAGCATACTTAGACAATTGAGTGAACTTCAAAGCATATTGTTTCACACTCATATTTCCTTGTTGGAGAATAAACTCAAGCACTTTTGCCTCCCTCATCTCAAGAGGAAAGAACCTATCAAGAAAAGATGACTTGAACCTTTCCCCTTCTAGAGGACCCATATCTACCGGTCTTGCTTCCTTTCATTGGTTGAACTAAATTTAAGGAATCCCTTTAAGTTGATAAGCGGCCAATTCTGTCTTCTCCACCGGAGTCACTCCCATGATGGCCAACACCTTGTACACCTCGTCAATGAACTCTTGAGGATCTTCCTCAACCTAAGAAACATAAAATTCCAGAGGATTCATCCTAGTAAAGTCCCTCACTCTAGATGCCGTTGTACCCACATTTGGGTTCACGGGGTTCACAACTTACCTATTGGCTTGGGCCGTCACGGCTTGAGCCAACACTTGAAAAGCCGTCCTAAACTCAGCATTAGTCACTTGCTCGGCCAAAGGGTCAAGCAGAGCTTGAGAATGAGCTCCTTGAGCAACATTTTCTCCCTCGGTCCTTGTAGCAAAAAACCCTTCGAGTAGTCATATCCTATAGACCATCGAGTAAGGATTAGGAGAAAGACCTCGTGGAGTTAAACTCTATCACATGACTTAGAGTGAAGAAAGAAATGAAGTTTCCTAAGCATCTAATAACCTCTCATACATAAATGTGGTGTGCTTCACACTTATGAATAAGACTCTAGTAGATATGGTTTTGAGACATATTCCTACAACCATTCTAAACCTTGTGCTCTGATTACCAAGTTTCTCACGACCCAGGGGTACACCCTAGACGTAACATGGCATACAAGACCCCGAGAGCCCTCATATAAGCCACTTAGCTTTCAGAATATAAGATAATAGAAATACGAGATTTTCAACACAATCAAATTTTTCATATTAAAAGCGGAATTCTATTAAACTTTGTCTCAAAACCATCTAAAACATCAATATCTTGAGACACAACCCATACAAAAACGTTCAAAACATAACAAGAAACAACATAAGAGAAATGGTGGCCAAATCCTCGAATGCTATGAGGACTCACCAATCTTCAAGCTTGCTTCCTACTAAGATCCTAGCCACGGGGATGAGGATCGAGATCGCCAGACCCTACATTTGGATAAGAAATATAGGCAAGAGTATGTGTTACTACAAATATGTAGTGAATATGATAACTTGCATAAACATCAACATAGGCATAAGAATTAGACAATATAAGTCTTAAGCATAATCAATGCACATAATAAAACATATCAACATAAGACGGATACTCCTTGAAGTAACCTCAAAGCATACTTAGCCAAAACATGAGGAAAACCTCAACTAGTCTTACTCATCATAGTAGGCAACCTTAAGCCATCATCCAAGCTCATCACCTATCAAAACAACATGATCTGTAGTAGGGGCTTTGGGGCGCCACGCCAGCTAGTGCGCCCCAACCTAGTTTCTGTTGTTCAGCCTCTGGCGCCCCGCACCACTCAGAGCGTCAAGGACGCCATGTCTTCTATCTTTTCCCACTTCTCTCCATTTGAGTTCCCTTGAAATGTACCTATGATTCCTAGTTGATTTCTACACTCTAAGGTACGTCTAAACAACATGAAATCATCCATAACATGAGATCATGAGCCTTGAATTCATAATTAAATTCAAGGAAAGTTAAGAGTCAAGTCAAGAGAAGTTCATAGAGTTTTCCAAAGGTCTTTCACAAATGTTTTAACTTTGTTTTAAGACTTGAGTTTTGAGTTGAGTAAAGAGTAAAGATTTAAGTTCATTTCTTCAAAACAGTATATGGTACTATGTATTCCCAAAGAGTAAACGATTTTCACATTTAAACAAGAAAGGAAACTGAGATTTCCAAAGGAGCCTTTGAGCTAGTTTTCAGTAAAGAGTAAATGTTTTCACAATTAAGTAAAAGATGAAACACTGATTTCCAAGGGAACCTTCGGGCTAGGTTTTGAGTAATTATCTCAAACTACGGAGTTATATTTTTAAACATATGAGCTAGTATATTTTGGGAGTAGTATTGAGCACCAATATGGGGGAGAGTTCAGACAACTCCTAACCCCCATAAACTGTGTAGCCACCATGGGTAGAAAAGGGTCATACTTTTTAGCATAGACTAGTGGATCCACTTAGTAGTCAGGTTCTATACCCTCAGCAAGTTATTGGATGGCCCTGGCAGCGTGAGGCAAAACATTGTATCATCACATAGTTCTTAAGTGATGGTTGTCGGTTAGAGAAACTCCCACAGAAGTATTTTGTATTATTATATTATATACACAGAGTTATTTCTATTTTTATATACAAACAGAGTTTATATTTTATCTTTGCATACATACAGAGTTACTATTGTATTTCTAATTATACGGAGTGGTTATCCATGTCTTAAAATCTTTTCTTTATATTACTACTTTATATTGAAATGAGTTCAGTTAGTTCAGTTCAGTTGAGACCAGGTTCTTTCAGTTCCCTTTTCAAGCTTATGTCTTGTTCTAGAATTCTCCTTGCATGCTCGTACATTCAATGTACTGATGTTATTTGGCCTGCATCATTGTTATGATACAGATATAGGTAACCAGGATCACATCTAGTGCATTGTTGATTCTAGTTGAGCTTTAGAGTTTGTTGGTGAGCCTCCTTGCTTCCGAAGGATCCCCTTTTATTGCTTTTCGATATTTTAGTTCATTACGATGTTGTGGGTCTTGTCCCGACATCCATCTCAGTTATTAGAGGCCTCATAGACAATTTGTTAGTTCATGTGTCATTATCTTGTTATTGGCTTATGTTAAATCTTGAGTTGCCTCTTTGTCTAAGTTGAATGTTATTTCTAAACATTCTTAGTTTATCTATTCAGACATTTTATTTAAGATTGTATTTAAGTACATTTTCTATTGAGTAAGTCTTGCACTGAGAGTCTAGCCAGGCCAAGGGTTCGCTTGGGGCGAACAATGATTCTCGAGTGCTAGTCCCACCCACGGTGTAGGCTCGGGGCGTGACAAAAGATCCAACAAAGTGTAATCAATCTTTAAAAAGCTCTCTTTGCCTTTCTTCATTCACTTAGTGATCTAAGTTTCAAAGGACTTAATTGAGCTTACAAGATCATGAATAAGTTGTAAAGTGCCGCACGGAGCATTAGTTGATGTCTAAGTCCATGACACAGGGTCGTCATAACCCCTAGGCCTCTAAAGTCATAGCTTGGGGCCCCATATTTTTGGGGACCCCCTTTTAAAAAAATTCTTAGTAATGTTATTTTTCAAAAAAAAAAATATGTACTATGAGTTCTATGATTTCTTTTAAGGAAATTGCATATGAGATGAATACAGAACCTGAATTTCATAAAAAATAATTTGATGATAATATTGATTACGAAATCCTAAAGTCCACGTAGGATATATATATATATATATATATATATATATATATATGATATAGTATATCAAGCTATTTTTTCACTTCAAAATAGATTTGAACCAAT
>JAJOOR010037132.1:0-11329 GCA_036250505.1 Solanum acaule | reverse complement strand
TTTGCTTCCGTCTGTTTATATTGTTATTTGCCTACTCTTGTTTAGTTTCTACCCTCAGACCCATTACTTGTTGTTCCGGGTTACGGGTTGGCTTACCTGCTGGTGGGTTATAGTAGGTGCCATCATGACTTGAGAAATCGGGTCGTGACATAATATAACCCATTTTTGTTCTATCTTCATTTTTGTTCATCTTCATCTTCATCCTTAAACTTGTGTTCCTTTTCAAAAACAATAAAATCATCCAACACAGCCCAACAATATCGAAAATAATGTAATAATGGCTATGAAACCAAAAACACAAGAACACAACAATGATTAAATACAGATAATCGAAGCATTATTTTTCAGTCAGATCTAAAAAATTGTCGGAATTACTGGAGCTTGGAGCTCTAAATCATCGTTGCTGATTTCCTCCGATCTATCGGAGTTAAGATTTCACGGTGGTGCCTGGACACTGTTAGCGATGTGGGTCTGAATGAGAGAGCAGAGTCAGTTTTCCATGTTTGACCCGTTCTTGGAATCAGAGAGGAAGACCTAGCTCTATCAATCAAAATAAAATAAAAAGGCCACTAGACTGAAGTTAGAGATACAGTTCATGTTTCAAGTAATTAAAATGAAATTTTCAGTTGGGAATGGTTGTATCAGGGATATTAATATATACCAAAAACTATACTAAATTATTAGTACTAAAAAAAAGGAACACTTACCTCTTTGGAAACTTCTTATGCCTCCTTTGAAGATCTCGCATAGTTCACAAGGAACCAGCCACCAACATTGAACTTTATATCAAGCAGGTATGGGAAAAATTATAAATTGATGAATAGTAATGCCTATGTATCAACCTATGTTAGCTTAAGAACATTATTGGAATTTTTCGGAAGAACTTAAAGCTATGGAATCCACAAGTTTAAAGATGAAGATGAAGATGAACAAGAATGAAGATAGAACAAAAATGGGTTATATTATTGGGTGGGTCGGGTCGGGTTAAAATTGAGTAATTTAAGTAAAATTGGTTAATTTGAGTCAATTTGGAATTTTCGTCAATTGAGGGGTATAATTGGTGAAATTAGTAATGGCAAGGCTATAAATAACTTTGTTTTAACGGTAGGGATATAGTTAATTAATAAACCAAAGTTGAGGGGTATTTTTGACCCTTTTCCCTAAAATTGGTGTGAAGATGAAGAAGTTTGGAGCTAAAACGAATTAAAAATGAAAGATTATAGAATGAAATCAAGCAGACATTTTAATAGATTAAATTGAATATAATAATATATTATAGGGAAAAAGTGTCAAAAATGTCCTTAAACTATGTGAAAGGAACAAAAATGCCCTTCGTTCATAGTTTGACTCAAAAATGTATTTGCCGTCATTACTTTGGTTCAAAAATGTCCTTGCAGTCACTACTTTGGTTCAAAAATGCTCTTGCAGTCAATACTTTGATCCAGAAATGCCCATGTAGTTATTAAATGGGTCAAAAATGTCATTTTCCGAATACATATATTATATTATTTTTCTTTTTAAACACATCTTCTTTCTAATTAAAATATTATCAAAGAACCATGTTCTTGTCTTCTTTCTTTTAAAATCACTTTAACAAATGAAAATGTAAGAAATATTTTTTTCTTCTTAATCTCATTTTATCAATTAAAATAGAATAACTTCATGTACCATTTCGACAGATAATATATGTCATATATATAAGATTATAGTATATCCATTATTAATTTTTATTTATATAACGATAAAAAATAGTTATAATAAAATAAGAAATATTTTTCATTTTTTATTTTGTTTTCTGAATTGAAGTAAGATAAACATTTGCTAATTTTAAAAAAATATTATTAGAAAAAAAATGTGTTAAAAAAATAATCAATATATTTATTTCAAAAATGAGTATTTTTGACCCATTAAATAACAACAAGGGCATTTTTGGACCAAAATATTGACGGTAAGGGCATTTTTTAATCAAACTAGAAACATAAGGCATTTTTGTTCCTTTCTCATAGTTTAAGGGCATTTTTAACCTTTTTCCCTATATTATATATAAAAGTGCACGTGAAGAAAGTATACAAATTGAAGTATGAAAGTTGACACGTGGCAGTGTATGAAGACACACCTTGACACAGCTTCACACGGAAGACTTGATTACGTTTGGTTTTGGGTTACTAATTTGTTTTGGACTCGATTATTTTATTTAGAATTTCCTACATCAATAAATAATTCATAAAAATAATTATTAAGGTAGGAGGACGCAATGTAGAAAATAACTTTTGACTATGAGCCAACGTGGAGGCCGGAGAACTTGAATTTCATCTTTTCTTTCCTATATTAATTATTTTTACATCTTCTCTTTATATAATTTGTTGTAATTGTTCTATGTCTATGTGGAGTTAAACTTCTTATTCTAGGATTATGTTAACTTATAAAATGATTGTTTAGTGACTTTTGATTTGGCATACTTGTTTATCATAGTGGTTGTTCTTATATTCTTGTTCTTACTATTTTGATGCTTGATCACCATTGAAATAAATTTATTGTCTTCTTTTGAACTCAGAAGAGTAATAGAGGGATAGAACATGGAATATAAGGAGTATGATTTTTTCTTGCATATATGAAATTGATTTGTGTTTAAGATAGTGATATACCTAGATGTCGTGTTTGGTCCAAATACAGGTAGACAACTCTTCTAAATATATCATTGTTCTCTATTGCATTTTCTTAATCATTTGGCTAAACACAAGTGCATATTTTTTTTGTCAAAGATAATAGAATGAAAGATGATATGAGGCCAAAAATATATATATTTCTAATCATTATTTGTCTCACATTTATTATTTTTATTTGTCTTTTTTTAGCATGAATTTTACGGATTGTGCATAGTAGTATATTTTATTTGTAGATAAAATTGGTGTGAAGATGAAGAAGTTTGGAATTAAAATGAATTAAAAATTGAAGATTATAGAAGAAAATCAAGCTGGCGTTTTAATGGAGTAAATTGAATATAATAATATATGATATATTAAAGTGCAGTTGAAGAAAGTATACAAATTGAAGTATGAAAGTTGACACGTGGCAGTGTATGAAGACACGCCTAGGATTAAATTGAATATAATAATATATGATATATAAAAGTGCAATTGAAGAAAGTATACAAAATTGAAGTATGAAAACTGACACGCGGAAGTGTATGAAGACACCCAAATTGAAACTGACACAGCTTCACGGGGAAGACCCGATTACGTTTGGTTTTGGGGTTCCTAATTTTTTTTGGACTCGATTATTTTATTTAGAATTTCCTACATTTATAAATAGTCCATAAGAATAATTATTAATGAAGGAGGACACAATGTAGAAAATAACTTTTGACTATGAGCCGACCTGGAGGCCGAAGAACTTGAATATCATCTTTTGTCTCCTTTATCAATTATTTTTACATCTTCTCTTTGAATGATTTGTTGATTGAGCTATTTCTATGTGGAGTTAAGCTTCTTGTTCTAGGATTATGTTAACTTATAAAATGATTGTTTAGTGACTTTTGATTTGACATACTTGTTTATCATATTGGTTGTTCTTATATTCTTATGCTTTTTATTTTGATGCTTGATCACCATTGAAATAAATTTATTGTCTTATTTTGAACTCAGAAGAGGAATAGAGGGATAGAACGTAACATATAAGGAGTATGATTTTTTCTTGCATATCTTGAATTGATTTGTGTTTAGGATAGAGATATACCTAGATGTCGTGCTTGGTCCAAATACAGGAAGACAACGTAATGCTCCATAGTTGGTTCAGTCTATTCCCGTTCAACGATGTAGTTAGACTGTCAATTGTGGTAGACGGTTAGAGGTCGGGAAATCATGACCATATTATCAATCATGTGAATCAACAACTAGATAATCAAATAAGTTGATGAAATTGATGCTAAACATGATTGATAGTTAAAGGATAATCCTAGATCGATTTAGTTCATTGATTGTGTTAAAAATCTATATTTTCTTGGTTAATTGTTTCATAGTTATTTTATCTTTATTTTTAGTTTAGTTAATTTATAATCATCTTTGAAATCCTCCCCTTACATAAATAATTAAAATTAGTATAATTTAGTAAATAATTATTTGACAAGTCTATGTGGGTTCGACATCCGATTTCTAAAATGAGCCACTTTATTACTTGCACGACCGCGTACACTTGCTTGTGCAATTGGGAGCAACAAAAGACACAATTGTGCTATTTCGAATAGATCATGCATCATATATATATATATGATTGAATTATAATTGGTCATGATCTTAAAATTTCTAATATAATCTTGGAAAATCTTTCTATTTAGGCTTTAGACACTTCTCCGAAAAATAACAAATACCTTCTAATTAAAAAAAGAATGAAAGACACATCAATATTCACTTTACAAAACTAAAGAAGAAATACTATCTTTGATGTTATCACATATATATTGTTCTTTGATTTGATAATGACGTGTAATTTTAACTTTATAGAGGTTTTATAGACTAGTGTACTTAAGTCATGCTTATGTTTTAAAATCAAATCATCTTGTCTTTAATATGAATTGTAATTGTATACAGATTTAAATGATTTATTTTATTATGTTAATATATGAGAATAAGGTTTTTAATAGACTCGTACTTCTATGTTTTCACAATATGATTGAAAATTATTTTTTATGTGACTCACAGTTATTATTCCAATTATAAATATGATGTCATTGAAACATGTTATATTCGTGTTCATATAAAAGGGTTTGAAAAATAAAAAAAATAATGCATGAAATTTGGATTTAAACTTACATGATAACAATAAGCAAATTTTAAAAAATATTGATCAAACATGCTATTAGTCATATAATTAATGGTTATTGATGATTAACTTTAGTAGCTTAAACTTCAAGCCTAATTTATGAGCACATCGGTCGCGGGCTACTACCTCCAGTGCGGGGGCTGCAAATTACTACTATTGATTTTCCTTGCTTACTTTCAGCCAAGAACACTGAACCGATTGTAAATGCTAGTTTGACTTTTACTTTTGCAGATCCGATAAATCAAAACATTGCACAAGTCCAGGAAAATGCATCGTCATATATATACATAGGATTTAATTATAACTGGCCATGATCTTATAAATTCCAATATAACCTTAGGAAATCTTTCTGTTGAAGCTTTAGACACTTCTGATGAGTGGTAGATTTGCACTCATTAAAGAGTTATTTAGCTTAATAATTAGTGTCTTCAATGCCTAACTTTGTCCTTTTCTAATCAAACGATTTGCAGCTATCAAGGCAATTGGACAAGATAAGGACGAAAGTTTGAAAGACTAGCCAAAAATACAAAAAGAAGGGCAAAGTGACCATTATTGATCGCCTAACATGAAGGGCGGATCGCCAACTGAGCACGACCTCACCCAAATTGACAGTGCATAGCACTTGTGTTTTAGTTCGCCAAGGGAGTTAGGCGAGCTTGTCTTAATTCGCAAAGGGAGTTAGGCGAATCACCGAGTAAGACCTAGCTCGACTTTTTTAGCATGCGCATGGCCTTAGGTACTATTCCATTCGGCAGGCTTGTCTTAGTCCCCCAAACCAACTTGAAAAATCGCCGAGTGGGAAAGGATATCACCTTTGATGCTTGTTACTTTCGCTTTTGCATTGTCATTTTCAGCGGACTTGTCTTAGATTGCCGAAGCTAACTTGGTGAATCGCCGAGTTGGCATTGACTTCACCTTTTGTGCCTAAGACCTAAATAATTTGATACTATCTAATTCGGCGAGCTCATCAGATCTCACCAATCTTGTTTGGCGCATCACCCTCCCGTTAGGCGAGCCTCAAAAATGTTTTTGAAACATGTTTCGATTCACGTTCGAATTCAACTAACCTTCACTAATCCATTGTTTGAATGTGTGCGTTGTAGGTAATGGAAAGAACTAAAGGTAAGAAGGTGGAGTCCTGTGATAAGGAATAAGATAGAGTCATCTTCTCCTCCTCCTTCGAAAATGCAAAAAAAGGAGTTCTAATCAATGAGTCTTCTGGGCTTCTCAGACAAAACACTCCAATCCTCAGACCCCTACCAACGGGGGTAATAAATTAAGGAAGCACATAGTTACAAATAATGTGAACATCCGATCAAAGATGGTATCACCCCTTAATAGATCCAAATTATGTTTCTCGCGTTCTCCCGATTATAGCTCCAAGGGCTTTAAATAAGCTCAAGGCAAAAGGGGAACAAACCATTTTGGAGGAACGATGACTCTCGACTAACAAAGTCATGAGTGAGTATCCGAAAATATGGGCGGCAATCAAATTTCATAAGCTGGAACAGTTCACAAGAGCCGAGAAACCATATATACCCAAGTGGGTACAAGAGTTTTATGATGCCTATGCCAATGCATTACTGAAAAAGAGAAAAAGGATTATCTAGAAGACAGTGGATGAAGTGGAAGTATGGGGTAAGATGGTGCAGTGTCATGCCACTACAATTAACACAGTACTATGCACCTCGGATAATCAGACTGACGAGTACAAGACCCAGATTACAAAGGCATTAGATACACTAAAAGAGTGGCTGGCCCCTATAATATCCGATGAGTCTGCACCTTCTTGGATGGCTATAGGTGCCAAGATAGAAAAGAAATATATGAGTATAGTGGCGAGATACTGGTTCGGATTTATTAGAAGCAATGTGATGTCATCCCAAAATGAATCTACACTCCGACATCCAAAGGTTGTGTCAGTGGGTTCTATAATTGAGAGGGAGAAAATCAATGTATGAGTAATAATTATGGAGGAGATATTACTTCAAGCCGGATAGAGCAAACCTCTCTTCCCTTCCCGGTGCTCATTACTCAAGTATGCGAGAGAGATAGAGTTCCCTTTCAAGGGAAAACTAATGTCAAGATTACTCCAATCTCCTCCAGTGATATTTGGAGGATCGAGACCGAGTATTTGAGAGATGATACAGCTCGAAGGAAGCCGCCACCACCAGACTCCACTCCAGTGGTCGACCCTCTTACCCTGGCACCCGAGACCAGTACATCTGCTCCTTCTGTGGATCATGAATATATTCCCACATTTTTCTCTATTGTTGGCTCTTTTGCTAGTGCATTTTTACAACCTGTTGTTGCTGTCACTACTATTGTGAGGCCTCCCCTTCTCTAGTTTCATGTCCCTCTTTAACCCAGGCTTTGATATATCAGATGGACAACCTTGCCCGGTCAGTTGATGTGAAAGCTACCCGGGTTGAGAAGGACTTTCCCCAGCTTATTGACCAGGCCATTTAGAAGGATCTGGCACCTATGATTGACAGAGTGAGCAAGTGTGAGGGGATGGTAGCGAGCCATACTTTGAGGCTTGTTGATTTTGACTGCGAGGGTTGAGGCTCAAGAGAAAACTGGGGGTAGTTCTAGTATTGTTGATACCCCGAGGGAGAAGGTGTCTACTTTGAGAGTGGATGTGGTCCAAATACTGTCTATGGACATCTCCACACTTTGGGGCGAGGTTGCCCTTTCGGATGCACCTGAGATGCCTAGTGTTGAGCCTTCCACTTTGGTGCCTGAGGCTTTTGTAGATGTTGAGACTGTTGATGATAAGAAATGTAAGAGGGAAAAGAAGGAGTTGGCCAAGGAAACTGATGAGGATGAGCTGCGAGATAAGGAGCATGGCATTTCTGAGACATTGACTGAGCTGCATGAGACCAATGAAGTCATTCTCTAGGTTGCGATTGAGAGGTCTCTTTGACAGACTATAGAGGTAGGGTCTAGTGGAATCACTCCTGACTCTTTCATACCTCTTATTGCTTAGACGGGCACTGATGCCCTAGTTGTACCTCTCATGCTACCTCGATTCCCCTCTTGAGACTTCTCCACCCAAGACTCTAGATGAAAGTGCTCCACACGCATAGCCTGTCAAAGAGACCCTTTCACTCATCCTCCTAGTACTTTTATTTATTTTTCATTGAGGACACTACATATTCTATTTTTGGTGGGAAGAGGGCCTTCGTGCCAATATTCCTCTTTTGCTTGTATTTTGTAATTTCGTATTTTGAACGATTGTAGTTTGTTAATTGTTTATATAAAAGTGCTCTTTTTTGGAAATTATGTGTTTCTTTACTTCTATCTCGTTCTCCCTTGATGTTGCAACCCCCAATGAAATATTGAATAGTACTCATGATGAGCATGATGTGTAATGTTGGTGTTGCGAGAACGAAATTGATATGGCTACACCTTTGATCGGTCTTTTTAAATCTTTTGTTGACTAGCTATATTTTGATGTGAGCCTTGCAATGAACATCACACGTACGCTTTTGATCTTTTTGGGATGTACTAAATGAGTGTATTTCGAAGTGTCATGTGTGGTGAGGTTTTAATTAAAAGCATGCATGTGGAGTCCTAGAATTTGCCTTGTAATCTTGGTGAATGTGGGACATGATCTTGGGAAAAAAGTTAGTGAGGGAACCAAATTATCCATAAAGACTTTTGTGACTACCTTGTGAGGGTGTGAATCCATATTGACACCATTTGAGCCTAACTTTTTTGTTGACGGCCAAAAGAAGCCTCTTGAGCCAAATTATCTCTACCTTCTCACCAAAAATCCTTTTTGAAGTATTACAATATTGAATAGCCAAATTTTGCCAAAAGCCTAAGTTTGATGTGTGGAAAGGGAGGATGAATGAAACTCAAGTGAAGGGTAAAAGGAAAAAGAAATGAGACTCAAATATGAAAGTTTTGCAAAAAGAAGGAACCCTTCCTTATGAAAAAAAATGTGTGTTGTGTCATCATTGTGTTAGAAATGGCTTGGAAAAATTAAAATGAAAAAGAGAAGTTAATGAAATAAAAAGGAATTTCAAATGAATTGAGTGGAAAGTCAAGATTTGAATTCTCAAATGAAAAGAAGAAAAAGAACTTGAGAAGAGATGATGATGATTGCAACAATGCTTTGAAAAGGTATAATTCACCAATCCAAATTTACCATGCCTTAGCCCTCAGCCCTATTACAAGCCTAAAAGACCCTTGAGATCTTACATGAATTAGGTTGTGCGATCATTGGAAAATATGGGCAAACCTATGGGACAAAGCTTGCGTGTGTTTCTCTTTTGAGAGAATGAGAGTTGCATTGATTCCTATTACCTTTGTTGATTTACTTTGTGAGAGCATGGAATCGTTCTTGATGTGAGGGCACTTGAATGCATTTGTTGAAAAATGTTATTGTATTAGAAAATAAGCTAAAGTGAGCTTGAGCTTGTGTTGAGACTAGATAGTCATTATTTGAAGCTTTTTTATCATGATTTAGGGTAACATGCTATAGAAAGTAGTCTTTCCATGACACTTGCATGTTAGCTCTCATTGAGTACTGGTGTAGACACCTTTATTGAGCTTATTGTGTTCTTGCTTTACTTGAGGACAAGAAAAAGTTTAAACTAAGGGTGTTGATGAGTGATAGATTTGCACTCATTTAAGGTTCATTTAGCTCAATAATTAGTGTCCTCAAGCCAAACTTTGTCCTTTTTCTAATCAAATATTGATGATTTGCAGCTATGAAAGCAATTGGACAAGGCAATAAACTGAAGTTTGAAAGAATGACCAAAAATACAAAAAGAAGTGCAAAGTGAACATTGTTGATCACATAACATGACATATGGATCACCAACTGAGCACGACGTCTCCCAAATGGACAGTGCATAGAACTTGTGTCTATCAAAGAAGGCCGGCGAACAACAGTAGAGAAGGCGATGTGCTGAGTTAAAATGACGCATTGCTCAAAGTGACAGTGTGCAAGGCAAATATTTAATGCTCGAAAGGTGGACTAAGTTGTTATTGAGAGATTCCCCAAAAGTGAAAGACTGACTTGATCGAGTCCACCAACTGAGGGTCAAGCACCTAAAGTCTGGAGAATCACAAGGCAAGATGAGGAGTGAAGGGAGATTTGGCGAGCGAGTTTGACGAGCCCGACTAATGTCACTGAATTGGTTATTAAGTGGATTTTGGGCCAAATTTGGGAAAGTATAAATAGCCCAAAGGATAGTTTTTAGAGAGTTCGAGGAGAGAGTTGGACTTCTGAGTTGAAAGGAGAGAACACTTTACTTTTTAAAGAACACTTTTCTAGTTCTTGGGGTTTTACAATTTGAGACTTGAATTGGATAAATTGAAGTAAAATTCAGAGTGGGTTTACTCTTAAATGCTTGATTTCAAGTTACCCATGACTACTTTCATTGACGATATATTTTCTTTACTTTTTGTGATGGGTGGCTAAAACCCCATGATTTAGGGGTTCTACTTTGTTACTGCTCATGCATGAATTTGATCTAATTACCATGGGGTTAAATTATGAGTTAAGGTTGTAAACTTAATTCCTACTTCCGATCTCCAGTTGATGTTTGAAAGAGATTAATTAGAGTGAGTAATTAGTTCAATACTAGCAATTTAGGTTTCATGTCTATGGCTTGCTTTTGGAAATTAGATGAAGCCGAAAGGAGATTCTATGCATAGATTCTTTGAGATCGAAAGAAGATTAGTGTCATTGAAGATGACTTAGCCTATTTATGCATGTACATCACTATAGAGCAGCACAATCACCCCTATGTTACGTCGATTTCCAATCCCCACATCCCTAGATTGCTGGTTAACTCTTGATTTTGTTGCGAATTTAGTTTAATTGTGATAATTGATAACCAAGGCTTTATATTAAGTTGGTGGTACTATCCACCTAAATTTTCTAACTAGTACAATGAGCTGATTTAAAGTTCAAATTTCTTGATAAGAAATTCTCTACGATATATCATTCTCTGTGGGATTCGACCCCAACTCTTCGTTGGATTTTTACTGACGACAATCGCTCACTCTTTTAATTGGTTTTGGAGGGTGATTTGAGTGTTATCAACTCCTCTGAAAAAATAACAAATACCTTCTAAATAAAAACAAAATGAAAGACACATCAATATTATCTTTGCAATATTAAAAAAGTAATACACTTTGTTATTATCACATATATGAGTGTTAGTGGGACGGTTCGATCGGTTATTTTAAGAAAATTATACAATCGAAAATTTTCAGATATTTTATAATATATAACTAAAATTAGAATTTTAAATGAAATGACCCAAAAAGTTCTTAAAAATGTGCTTAGGAAGTCACCGGAAACTTGTTTAGTTATATCTAAAAAAAAAAAAAAAATCCGTCTCGTTTTTTGAAAATCCGACTTCATATTCTTGTTTAGGGGGTCAAATTGAGTGGGAAATGGGTCTAACCCAAATTTTAGAGCAACCGTATCAAAATCCGAAATTTCCAAGTGAAGCCTTTTTTGAGGGTCTACTTTGGAGGGTCATAT
>JAJOOR010037131.1:0-16600 GCA_036250505.1 Solanum acaule | reverse complement strand
TTTCCATGGATATATTATTGGCCACCAAATAATTTGTGTGCTAGGAGATATGACCCTCCAAAGTAGACCCTCGAAAAAGGCTTCACTTGGAAATTTTGGATTTTGATATGGTTGCTCTAAAATTTGGGTTTGACCCATTTCCCACTCAATTTGACCCCCTAAACAAGAATATGAAGTCGGATTTTTGAAAAACGAAATGGATTTTGAGATATATGGAAATTACAATTATAGGTGTTTCCGAAGCACATTTTCGGCATTTTTTGGGTCGTTTCAACATCCTACCAAATGGATGGACTGGTTTTCCTGGGCAGAATATTCATACGACACCAATTTTCATTCTTCCTTGAAAACGACACCCTTTGAAGTGGTGTATAGGCGTCCTCCGCCATGTCTTTTGCCTTATTCCCCTGGAATTTCCAAACTGGATGCAGTGGATATAGCTTTACGTACTTGGGGACAAATTCTACAGTCTTTAAGATAGAATTTATTGCATGCTCAACAGAGAACGAAGGCTACTTTTGATTCCAAACATCGACATGTTGAGTTTCAAGTGGGGGATAGGGTTATGTTGAACCTAGAACCATATAAACAGCTTTTTGTGGGTACTCGTCGTCACCAGAAATTGTTGCCCAAGTTTTATGGTCCTTACAAAATTGAGTAGCGTATTGGGCCTGTAGATTATAAATTAGAGTTTCCAGCAGGTATAAAACTTCATCCAGTTATACATGTCTCTAGATTGAAGTTTTTTCATGCAAGAGACTTTCCAGTAGCTGCTACTCTTCCTTCAAGTTTGCCAGATGCTCCCTCACCCCATCCTATAACTGTGCTTGAACATCGGATTGTTCGTAATGTACCTGAAGTCTTGATACATTGGCAACATACTTCTCCACCTGAGGCATCATGTGAAACTGCTTTCCACACTTCCCGCTTGAGGACAAGCGTGATTTGAAAGGGGGAAGTAATGTTAGCACTCCTTTAGTCTACCAACAGTTTACACATAGGAGATTTAAGGAAACTAGGAAGTAGATTACTTTAGCTTATAAGTTATTTAGTTGTTCACAGCAGATTACTACAGCTTTTAAGTATTTATGTTTTCATTTTCTTTGTAGCAGTTAATGCAGTAAAGAAGTTATTCCTCCACTTTCTCATTCAGTCGTAGTAGGCAGTTACTTTCTTTGTTTCAGTGTTGTATTTAATGTATTTGAATTCAGTGAAAGGTTATGCAGAAAATTACTAAGTCTTTGAATACTTGAAAATCAAGAGATTGCAGGTTCTCTCTTAACGAACTAGCATCATAGGTCGTAGGAAGAAAACATTCGATTTCACACTACAACTCCCCATAACCAGATCCATATCAGGGGACCATACTAGTAGAGCTTATGTATGATTCCAATCTAGTGGATAATACCTAATTATGATCGTATTAACATTGAGTTGTGATATTATGATGAATTCATGTGATTTCTACGGTAAATCCTAGTCTATTTGATGAATGTGATACTTTGTGAGTTTATGCCATTAGAGGTGAAATTGAAGGTTATAGGTGATCTTCTTATATCAATGTCATGGGTAGTAATTGATCAAATTTAGGATCATATAATCATGAATTGAAATAGACTATATTGAATATGATTGATCTTGACTAGTAATCCTAAAGTTTAATCTTTTTGATGAATTGCATCGAGAATCAGCTAGTAAAGAAGAATGTGATTGAAACACCTTGATATCTAGGTAAGGATGAAGGTAGTAAGAAGTAAAACTTGGGTGTTGGGATTGTAGCTGTGAAGGTGATCACTAAGGCTTTAGAGTGAGTCTAATATGATTAACTATAGATGCAAAGGCTTTGAGAATAAACCGTACATGTGAGTATAAGGCCAATTAATAAAAGTGTGATGAAAGACCCTTATCTACCTAATTCACCATTTTATCATAGATGGTAGGAAGTAATAGAATTACTTAAGTCATTATGATATAATTGTCTAATGTAGAATTCTAGACATGATGTTAGACATGAAGAAGAACTTAACATGAAAGGGGTTCTCACTTAGTAAGGGCTCTAGTGTCTTGAAGGTAAATCCAATATGATGAAATATTTAATAAGGTTCCAAGAGTGAAGCTTATGAGATAATGGTAGGTTGTTAGATATAATGGATATGATAAGACCTTACCACCTAAATTGCCTCATGAATGTTTCAATGCATAAAGAGATTGAATAACATGGGTTAGGGGGACATCCATGTCTGGTGCTTAAACCCTAGGTGGGATGATTGGAAGTAAGAATTGAACCTCAAGGAGGTGAAGTGTGAGATTAGACTTGTAGTAATTAAACTACTTAAATTATGCATAAATCCATGTCTAATGTAGTTATTCAAGATTTGTTGACTTAAATGAGCTTTGACCTTAAGAAGGGGAAATATATGATATTATACATGATTTATGAAGTTTAGTACATGTGTTAGAGACACTTTGAGAGTAAATTTAATGAGCTCATGACCTAGTTGTAGTGTTGTTGAAAAGTTAACTCCAAATACACACTTAGGTATGAATATGATGGTTGGTGAAAGGTTTGTCACCTATAGTAGTTCTAAGGGTTGAATACTAGTCTCCCCTAATGAACCTAGAAGCTTTAGAATGAGGTATGTGGGTTTAGTATCAAGATACCCTTCCACGAATATGAACTTAAGTCACGACTTAAAGTGAATTCAATGGGACTTAATGCCTAGCACCAAGTGCATATGAATATGAGATGGAAGCCCCTCCGTTTCACATAACTATGTGCCCACATAGGTTACTTAGTCATTACTTTAATCTAAGCTAAGAGTATAATTCAACCCTCGGCAAGTAGAACAACCCATTTTCGGTGTGGGGTAGACACTGAATTCGATGTTAGCTCACATGGTCTATGTCGATTAAGGCTTATGTTCCCAAATAGTGTAGTAGATTAGATAAAAATATGAGTTGTGAACTATGGGTATTTAAGTAGCTTACTTATTATGGTTAAAAGTATGGGATCTTTCGTATGCATGGCACAAGTATGCTCTAAAGATATCCATGGTATGTTTCTTTTTTTTCTATTTTTTATGATTTGTGCTTATAATGTGTGCTTGACGGATTGTTGCTATAGTTGCCTTCCATGATAGGATTGACTAAAGATGAGAGATTCCCTTGGTTATGAGAAGTAAGCTAATGAGGAGACCAAAAAGGGTAAGTATGACTAGGATGATTTCAAGGTTATGCTTAGTGTGAAGGGTAGTATGGGATCCCTTTCATGCATTGCACAAGTGTGCCTTGAGGTTACTTTAGAGTATGGTCCTATCTTGTTAAAGATGAGTAGGAGTCAAATAATGCATATATGATGATTATGTTCGAGACTTTGCTTATTATGATTATGATATTGTCTCTTATGTTATGATTCATGTTTCTTGAAGTATTTCATATAATGTTGGATTATGTCTTAAATTCACTAACCCTTATCTTATGCTCTTATGATTATGTTAGCTATCATACTCGGTACATTTTGTACTAACACATACTTTGCCTACACTCTAATCAAATGTAGGATTTCAAGACTTGAGTGTTACTTTGGAGATAGGTTTCTAAGGAGCTACGGAGTTGAAGACCTTGGTGAGTCATCATAGCTTTGAGGACAAACCAACCATTTCCTTTATGTCTTTTATTTTCATTTTGAGACCATTGTATAGGTTGTGTCCAAAGAGTTTCATTCTAAAATTTGCATTAGATGGTTTGACAAAAAGTATAGAAAGACTTCCGCCTGTTTTTATTAAAATGTCTTTGATTGTATAAAGTTTTAAATTTTTCCATATTTTTCTATTATCTTATGTTCATTATATGCTGAGGGATTGTATGAGACTTTTTGGAGTCTTCTACGCCGTGTTACGTCTATGGGGTACGCCAACATTACGCCCAAAGTACTGGTTAGTAGTTTAGGGCCTGGTGCATCGCATCAGAAGTGCGCCCCAGCTACTGCCTAGTAGGTTTGGGGCCTGCGCCCCATGCCACTGTGTGACCCAGGGTCGCCAAGTCCCCTACCCTTCTATCCTTCTTTTCCTGTGTGTTCCCTCAAATCCGACCTATGTTCTCTCCTTGATTTCCACACTTAAAATCTTAATTAATCCTTGAGAGATCGTTCATATCTTAAATAGACTTTTTAATTTACATTTCAAATTAAAGAGAGATTAAGAGGAAAATTGAGGAGGGTCTTTTGAGCCAAATTTAAGTATTCTTTTGAAATCAACTTTAGTTTTGAACTAAGTCTTGAGGAAGTAAGTATGTGAATGAGAATAGTTGTACTCATGAGTTCTATATTGTCACTGAGACCCTTTATTAAAGTCGTTCATGTGTATAATTCTGCATAAACTTTATGAATTGAGTATTGTGAGAAGAGTAGCATAGTTGAGTTATGAGTTCCGAGTTCTTGAGTCCTTGAGTTATTGAGTTTTGAGTATTGATAACTATGAGGTCATTGAGGTCCTTGAATATTTTTTCATTCATGACTATATTTTAACATGAACCCCATTTTGAATTACAAGTTTTGAGAAGTCTGTGAAAACCAATTATGAGTTTTAAAATTGAGTTTTCAAGAAGTAAAAGATGTGTTTTGAGAAAGAGCTTTCAATTATGAATCGATTAGAGTATAAGCGAACTAAGTATTCCCAAATGTGTCATATTTACATTTATAAAAAATAAAATTTGATTAAAAAAGAGATTTTATGAATTTAAAGATATTCTGAGTAGTTACATGTTTTAAGGGGATAGTTTGAGCAGTTTCTCAAAATAGAGGAAGAGTATGTTTTTAAACATTGAGCATGAGTATATATTGTTGGGGGTAGTATTGAGCACCGATTTGGGGATGAGTTCAGACAACTCACATTCCTCATAAACCATGTAGCCAATATGGGTAAAGGATCATACTTTTTAGATGAATATTTATTGCTTTTAAGCATAGCTTAGTGGATATACTTAGTTGAGGAGTTCTTTACCCTAGCAAGATATAGGATAGTTCTGGCAGCGTGGGAAAGATGTTGTATCATCATGTAGCTCATAGTGATGGTTGTCGGTTAGAGAATCTCTCAAATATGAGTAAAGAGTTTATTATTGTAATTCGATCTAGTTTGAGTTCTTGTTCACTCTCTGCAAAGATTTATGTATTGCATCTTATTATCACTACTTTCATATTGAGTTGAATTAAGTTTAGTTGAGAGAAGGTGAGTATGTCTTTCTTTTTATCAGTTGAAGCTTATATTTATGTTTCAGCGTTCCCCTTACATGCTCGTACATTCAATGTACTGACATCATTCAAACTGCATCTTTCATTATGCAAATGCAGGTGTTCAGGGTCATCAATAGGCATTCCGTTGATACCCCTTGTAGGTTCTAGTTACAGCCTCCTTGCTTCTGGAGGGATCCATATTTACTTTTCAGTTGTTAGGATATAGTGAGCCTTGTCCCGATATCCTTCTATAATAGTAGCGGCTTCATACATAGTAGTAGTGGAGGAGTCTTATACTTTCTTTCAGTTGTTTTACTAACTATAAATACTTTTATTGAGTACTTTCTAGACTTTATGAAGTTAAGTATTTGAGTTTTAAGGAATTTAATTCAGTTTTAAGCTTTTATTGTTTGAGTAAGTTTTCCTCTTGTATTCACTCATGATGAGGGTTCGCTTGGGGACCAACAATGATTCTCGATTGCCGACAATGTCCATGATGTAAACTCGGGCCGTGATAGAGTATTAATAAGAGACTGACTATTAGCAAGAGAATGACTTACTTCTTCAGTAGGAAAGGCTTGATCTTCCATTGTAACTTTTGAACTTTTATTGTTGCTTTCTTATTTGCAGTAGGTGTTTTCATCAAAAACAACGTCTCTCTTGATAATTACTTTACCATTTGTGCGATTATACAATCGAAAAGCCTTAGATTTAGAGCAATATCCGAAACAAATGCACTTTTTAGATTTTTCATCATGGTTTTGATAATGTCGAGAATTTATTAGAGCATATGCAATACAACCAAAAATTCTCAAATGATTTACCCACAACTTTCTACCTTTCAAGATATCAAAAGGTGTTCGACCCATGACTGCTTTTGTCGGAGAGATATTAAGCAGATAAATTGTAGTTGTGGAAAGCCTCGGCCCAAAATTGATTTGGAAGATCATTACTCTTTAACATGCTCCTGGCCATCTCCACTACTGTTCAGTTCTTCCGCTAAGCAATTCTACTTTGCTCCATAGTGTAAGGTGGAGTCAATTCCTTTTGAATTCCATTTGTCCACCCTCGTACAATTTGGGCTTTACACGCTCATGATGGGGAATGTACCAGTCTTTCTTTTTATCCGGTGCTTCCAAGTCCATGATCTTTTTGGCCACTAGATGAAGTTGAGTTAATAGAGTGGCCAAGGTCTGGTCCTTCTCGGTCTCCTTGTTGGTCTTGGCCATGTGATCGAGAAGCGGGGTTGCTATAGTGTAGGGTAGTCGTGAGAGACCCCCCGGAGTCATTTGGTTAGCCACTCCTCTATTTTCTGGACCAAGATCTCTATATAAGCAGTCCAATAGCATGTTTTCTTAGATGCCATGAGCTGGGCATTGTAGTAATAATGACTTAAACCTCAGCCATAGCTCATGGATTGACTCACCCTCTATTTGTCTGAAACTTATGATGTTATCCCTAAGAATCATCATTCTCAAAGAAGAGAGGTCCATTTGGTCACCATTGCTACAAGACATGCTCCTTTATACTTCTCTAATCAACAACACACAAACCAAAACTAAAAATTAAGTTCAACTATGACTAATCAAAAACAAAATTCAACTTAACCAAAAATTCTCAAGTCACACCATTCCCCGGCAACGAAGCCATTTTGATTTCACGTATCAGAACACTTCATCCAATACTAAGTGCCAACAATCGTTAGTTGGTAATATAATCCAAATAAGTGAGTTGGGGTCAAATCCACATGGAGTGGTTTGTAATTGAGAATCAATAGACAAGTAAGAATATGTTCAAGTCGATCATAGGTAAAAATATCTACGAATAAAAGCATGGTTCAAGTTTAGGGTGACACAAGTGTGAAATATCAGGGGGGTTTGTTTGTACTTATCAACTACAACAGAAAATAACATGAAAATAACAAATAAAGAGACAAGTTCTTGGGATGTGATTGGATATGGGCTAAAATAGACAAATGGGTGATTGCAATTAATAGTGAATAGTTGTAGATCAGTGGATAAACTAGACTTTAGTGGGGATAAACTTTCTCTGGAACAATTTACCCCGAATGTAATTGGTTGCTCTCGAACACCAATAAGCAACAATTAAGAACAACCTTCGCTTTAGTCCATTCACTCTCTCGAGCTGAATATGTTGAAATGGGTTTAGGATTCACTCTTTCTAGCTGAACCCATGACAACCCAATACTCACAGACCATCAAATTAGTAATCGTAGTATTAAAACTTCTATCTCGAGCAAGCCAAAAACACGAACGTAGAGTTGCATTTGCAACTACAACCCTTAAGATTAAGCCACAATTACTGAATGAAATCACTTTTTAACAGCATTTTCACTATCAATTAACAATACCCACCAGCTAAATTAACCCACAATCACATAGTCTCACCCAAAGAATTGGGGTTTTAGCTAGACATTATAAAAAGGTAAAAATCGTTACCAAATTGTCTTTCCATCAACTGGATAAGATTAATTTCATCTTTACAAAGGTCTAAGATGAAGAATATTCAAAACCCACTTCCAATTTCTCAGAAATGGAAATCTTCAAATCTTCAAAGTTAAGGAAAAATTGTCTCAATACTCAGTTCTAAGCTCTCAACTTGAAAACTGAACAATAATCAATAATAATGTCTAATTGCATACTAAACTAAATATTCAAAAATGTATTTATAGTTGCCAAAAATATGTTGCAAAGGACCATTCGACGAACAGGTTAGGATCGACGATCCACTCTGTGATCCGCCCTTTGCTCAATTCCATTGCGTTTCAGCTTTGGCCTTCAGCATCTTCAATTTCTGTAACATTGGGGGATCTAGCTCTGCATCACGGAACTGTTCGGCAATTCACCGAGATGACCCAAGAATTTTGCTATTTCGATTTTGCTAGTCCTTGGGAACAGCGTAGCGACGGATAATTCAGAATCAGAATAGGTCCAATCCAGGGGACAAATCAATAGGAAATGTTATTTGCTTCGCAAGAATAAGAATGAACTTCTATGAAATGAAAGAGTTTCACGGGAATTGAGAAAGAAATAGGAAGAAGTGTTATCGAACGATTTCCTGCAATTCTGACTGCTCCTTTCTATCTCTGACTTGATTTTCTCCTCTAGGGCTTGGCACACTGGAACATTAGGTCAGACAATGGCCATTCGACAATTCGTCCAATGGATTATACGATCCTCAGGCCTTCTTTTCTTCGTTCTTTCAGTTGCCTTGTTCCTTTTTGTTCATTAGTGTCCTTGCTTTTTTCCTCAATCCAAATACCTGAAAATCAAGGATTTACATTAGTTATTGGCACAAAATATGTATTTGAGGACACTAAATCTATTAAAATGAAACCCTAAATTTGTCTAAATCACGGACTCATCAAACCACTTCCCATTTCACTAGATTGTAGCCACCCATACCTTTTGATAGGAAGTCCTTTCTAAATCTGTTACGCTTTTTTATCACAAAAGATGGGATAGTAAATAGAGACATTAGGTAGGTATGGAGTGACTCTAAAGTACAGTTGATAAGAGTAACTTCCCCTCCCCCCTACCCTCCTAGGGATAAATATTGGGCTTTCCATAGTGAAAGTCTCTTAGATGCTTTTAGAAATATGCAAAAAAGCTACAACAGTCCAAGTTCTTTGTATTGTAGAATTGTTATTTACTGCTTAGCAGTTAATTAGTTCATATCTTATCCCTAGTTAGTTTCTAATCTTCTCCCTAATCCTTCAGAGTTGATTAGCTTGAAAACTCAATCAAATAATTATTATCTAATGAAGTAAGTAGATTTTCTTTTATAAATTTTTCTTTGCTGGTTTATCAAATTTTTGTTCCAATCAGAAAATGAGATTTTTATGTTCTTCCTTCTTTGTAAGCTAACAATTGGTATCAGAGTTTTTTTTATTGAGGGATCTGTGGGTGTTTCATAATAGTTAGGAATGTAATCAAGAAAACAAGTTTATAAATCATGGAAGCAAAATCAAGGTTTTCAATAATGGCACTACTTATTTTTAATGGTGATAACTATCAGATTTGGGTGAGAAGGATGGAAACTTATCAAAATGCCATGAATATGTGGGAGGCAGTCGAAGAGGATTATGAAGTTCCTCTGTTGCCTAACAATCCTACTATGGCCCAGATCGAGAACCATAAACACAGGAAAACCAAAAAATCAAAGGCGAAGGCCTGTTTATTTTGAGCAGTATCTTCTTCAATCCTTTCTCGAATTATGTCTCTAAAGTCAGCAAAAGCCATCTAGGATTATCTCAAGAATGAAAACGAAGGGGATGAAAGGATCATAGGTATGCAAGTGCTAAATCATATAAGAGATTTTGAGATGCAGAAGATGAAAGAAACTAAAAACAATCAAAGATTACTGTGAAAGGATCTTGAACATTGAAATAGGGTAAGATTGCTTGGTTCTATATTTAATGATTCATGTATTGTTGAAAAGATTTTGGTAACTGTGTCGGAAAGATTTGAAGCAACCATAACTACTTTGGAAAACACTAAAGATCTATCCAAGATCACCTTCGCAGAGTTATTGAATGCTATGTAGGCTCAAGAATAATGAATATTCATGAGCGAAGAAGGAAATACTGAGAGAGCATTATTTTCCAAGCCTCAAGATGAACGAAAAAACAAAAAGAACAAGAACAAGAAGAATGGTGAAGGCATTTCAGCAAGTACTACTAGAGGAAAAACTGGACACTCAAAGAAAAGTTGTCCTCCTTGTAAGAATTGTAACAAGAAAGGCCATCCACCATAAAAAATGTTGGAGAAGGCCTGATGCTAGATGCACTAAATGGAATTAACTTGGGCATGAATCTGTCATATGCAATAACTATGGTCAGCAACAAGAAGTAGATGCACAGATTGTTGATGGTGCGGAGGAAGATCAACTTTTTGTTGCCACATGTTTTTCAAGCAAATCATCGAGCGAGTGTTGGTTGATTGACAATGGATGCACTAATCACATGACAAGTGACATGTATGGCTTCAAGGAATTGATCCCCCACGACTATTATTAAAGTCACAATCGGTAATGGTGACCATCTTACTATAAAAAGGAAAGGAACCATTGCTATTTCAAGTCATTCAGGTACTAAAACAATTTCTGATGTGCTTTATGTACCTGCCATAGATCAAAACTTGCTTAGTGTTGGTCAATTGATGGAAAACGGCTACAAATTAATTTTGAAGATAAACATTTCTTGATCAAGGATGCTTTGATCAAGAAATGTTTAATGTGAAAATGAGAGGCAAAAGTTTCTCATTAGATCCATTTGAGGAGGAGAATATTGTTTTTTTAGCCAAAGAAAGTGTTGCAGAAGTATGTCACAAGAGACTTGGACACTATCATTATGAAGGGTTTCCTAAAATATAAAAAAACGAGAATAGTTAAGGACTTACCTGTTTTAGAATTAAATTCTCCAAATTGTCTTGCGTGACAATATGGAAAACAAAACAAACTTTCGTTTTCAACGACAACTTGGAGAGCCTCGAACAAATAGCAACTAATTAATACCGATATAGCAGGACCTTAAAGGACTCCCTCACTAAAAGGTAGTCTTTACTAAATTATTTTTGTTGATGATCTAACCCACATGTGCTGTATTTATTTTCTCAAGCATAAGTCAGAGGCTAATAATGTATTTCAAAAGTTTAAAATAAAAGTAGAATATGAAGCTAACTTTAAAATTCAGTCCATAAGAACAAATAACGAAAGGGAATACACTTCTCACCAGTTCAACATATTATGTGAGGAAGAAGGGATTCATCATCGACTTACTACTCCCTATACTCCACAACAAAATGAAGTAAGCAAGAGAAGGAACATATACATTATGCATATGACCAGATGCTTGTTGCACGAGAAGAACTTGCCAAAGAAATTTTTGGTCGAGGCAACAAATACATCAGTTTTCCTTCAGAATAAGCTTCCCACCAAGAAAGTAAAATACCAAATTCCAAAATAAATCACCATTAAATTTTCTTGAAGTGTTCAGTTTTCTCTGTTTATCCTACGCTCCTAAGGTTATAAGAGATAAACTAGATAAAAAAAATTGTCCCACAAATTTTTATTGGATATAGTTCTGTTTCAAAGGCATATAAGGTATTCCAACCACAAACTGAATATATAATCTTTAGTAGAGATGTATATTTTATGGAGAATGAAGAGTGGTGTTGGGAAGACACAAAGAAATATGTCTTTAACACTTCTGACAAAGCAGAAAAGTCTCCTACCAAGTCTTTTGAAAAGATAATATCACACTCACGGTAAGATAAAATGGTGGATCATTTACTAGTCAAAGGTACTCGACAACTTTCGGATATATATCAGAGATGTAATGTAGCAGCATGTGAACCTTTTGTGTACAATGAAGCCAAAATGATGAAAAATGGGTGACTGCATTTAAAGAAGAGTTGTTCATGATTGAGAAGAACATGAATTGTGAGCTTGTTGATCAACCTGAAGAGAGAAAGATAACTGGGTTGAAATGGGTCTTTAGAACCAAGATAAATACAGATGGTTCAGTGAACAAGCATAAAGCAAGACTTGTAGTTAAGGGGTATGCTCAAATTATTTATGTTAATTATTTTGATACATTTGCACTAGTAGTTAGGCTTGACACGATCAGGTTACTTCTTGCTCTTGCTGCACAATTGGGCTGGAAAGTGTATCAGATGGATGTAAAATAAGCATTCCTTAATGGATTTCTTTAGGAAGAAATTTATGTTGAGCAACTTGAAGGCTTTATGGAGAAAGGATAGTAGGGCAAAGTTTATAGGCTATGAAAGGCACTTTAAGGACTTAAACAAGCACCAAGGGCCTGGTGTGGTCAAATAGATTGCCGTTTACTTGGCTTAGGCTTTGAAATGAGTCTATCAGAATATACTCTTTATGTTAAACATCATGGCGTTGCTATTCTTGTTGTGTCTATATATGCGCATGATGTACTAGTTACACGAAGCCATGCAAGGCATATCGATCACTTTAACCAAGAAATGATGCAAGCCTTTGAGATGATTGATCTTTCTCTAAACACAATTTCGGGCTTGGAATACCGAACAAACAACACTTGTAAGAAAAGCAACAATTAAGCCAAAATTAGGAGTTAAGGATACAACTTCAATGTTAATTCACCTCAAACGACAAGTCCTCAATAACATCAAAAAATAAGCATAGTGTATCCTCCATAATCTGGAAGCGTAGGACTTAGAATCATCATATTCCGAGTGAAAAGAAGTAAAGTATCACAATTTGAACTTTTGCAACCCAAGTTGATCGTGTCTGGTCTTCAAATGAAACACCAGATGATTTAAACACATCGGAAAAAGGCAAAGTTTCCCTTCACGAACGCGGCAGAGAGACATTGAATGTAAAGGCGAAGGAATCAGGGGTCAATGATCGCAGCCAAATCCCCGTGAATGCAAAGGTCAGGCAGCCTAACCCTTTACAAACGTGACCTTGAGTTTGCGAATGTGGTGAACAACTTTCCTAGTATCCAGAAATGGACCCAAGCTCCGGGATCGCGAAGACCAATTTTGGTCTTCAACAGTTCATGCATATCAACTTGTCTAGAAAGTTTCCAAATCTCTTACGAGGAGTCCTAATTCGTTTAGAACCCCATGCATGTAAATTATGTATGCAGCCCTACAAAATTTGATATTCTTGACTCAATGGAGCAGTTGAAATTCCCATATGAGGTCATCTCGAAAAAAAATGGTTCCTACCCCAAACATTATTTTAATCCCAAATCCACAAAGGAGCTCGAAATTATCCCTGAAACCCCGGGATCCAAACGGAGGGTCATTTTATACCAAAGTCAACATTATGAAGCTAACTAACATGATAGAATTCTAATTTGAGATTGTTTACTAAGAATGTTGACTCAAGTTAAACTTATTCCTTAACTTGAAAGTTTAAATGTCTAATCGCATCCTGAGAGTCATGCTAACCATGCTGCTAGCCTAAAATGATCATTCTGGAAAATTGGATTCTGAGGTCGTCTTCTTGAACTTTTGATAAAAATGTCCGTTTAAAGTTCAGAAGCTTCAAAACACAGAAACTCACATAAAAACCAAACGAATGATCAAGTGACTGAACTATCAGCCTATATAAGTCATAAATGACTTGGGGTCGCTATAGGACACACACAATGATAAATAGAAGGCATTAACACTGAAATGATGTCACGACCCGAGCCTACACCCCATACCTGACACGACGTACAAGACTCCAAAAAGCCTCATACAAGCCTTATAACATTCATAACGTAAAACATATGAAAAATTGGCACGGAATTTAAAACTCTTTTAATTCATACAATTAAAAACTTCATTTAAAATCAAAATGTGGAAGTCTACTTGTCTCACATGGCCATCTACTACAACTGGAAGTCTCAAAATAATAGGGTCACAGCCCTTACAATAGAAAGCCTAAAAAGCATCTAGTACATGAAACGAATGAAACATCAACATAACACTTGTCCTCAAATCAATGAGGACATACCACAAGCTTTGGAGGATAGATGACTCAAGCTTTGAAATAGAAGGAATCACCTCAAATGCAGGAACCTACACTTTGTAGTAAAATAGAAGAAATATGGGTTGGCACTCAAAAATGTACTAAGTATGATAGCCATGCAAAAATCATGCTTAAAAAGGACATTTTTGCTGAAAACCATTCATTAAGCCAATTTTGAAAAAATTATGAACTTTAGTATAAAATGCATAAGATACAAGTATATTCAACATAAAGCCATTACAACACATTAGAACCATCACCTTATGTAACCCTAAGCTATACTTGTGCAATGTTGGAATGGCGACCCATAACACCATTCATACTAAGTAACACTTTGAGGCCACCATAGACGAACTTACCATTCTTCCTTATGATCGTTAGTCAATAATCATAGATAAGGAACATACACATTTCATAAGTCATGACAAGGAAAGTAAATCATAATAACAATACAAGTTAAGAATTCATCATTACATTAAGACTTTAAGTCAACATTCTTCATTAGCATCATTATGAGTACACACAATTTAGTGTTTTTGGGGATTTATGGGTTCATGGAGGAATTTCATCTTAAATCAACATTAATTCATTAATTCATCAATTCAATCATAATTCTTCATAAATCAATCATTGAAAATGTTTTGAAGTTGAACTTATGAATTAGATTGAAACCCTAACTTTTGCGGGAAATTGGAAGCTTTCAAATCATGTTTTGAAAGGACTCCTTGCATGAAACTTAACCAAGGTTGAAGACTACCATACCTTGATTAAAAAAACTCCACGAAATTGAGTAAGAAATATGAACTCTTGAACCCCAAACCTTGATTTCTTCTTCTCCAATGGAGGTTTCTAGAGAGAGAATATTTGGAGAGGAGGTGGTTTCTATTTTAGGTTTTGGTAATAATGAATTGGAAAGGGTAATTTAATAGTTTAAAAATCCTTAAATACCTCTAATTAATCAAAATAAACCGACCCCTAACGTAACTAACCACCCTAGGAATTTACCACTTAGTCCCTCACTTGGCCGAGATTGGGCAGTTTCCAGGTGCCATCTACGCCCCCTAGACCCACGGACGGTGGGTGGGCTCACGCCCAATCCTGCAGGTCCGTGGTTTGGCTAAGTAACTCTCCATGTTGGGGTCTTGACCTACGGAGCTTCCCCGCGAGGCGTGGAGGAACCTATGCCCCGTAGGTCCCATTTGTGGGTCATGCAAACTTGGCAGATTTTAGTTCTTTGGGGCAGCCTTGGGGTTAGACTTTAGGGTCCTCCTCAAGGCCCCTAGGTTGGTCCTTGGAGAGTCGTACCTTGAAGTTTAGCCCCTAAACCCCGTCAAACTAAGCTCAGGAAGTCATTTTACAACATAAAGCCCCACATCAAACTCAACAACTCACTAGTAAGGCTCTAGTTTCACCAACTAGATTTTCCGAGTCGTAACATTATCTCCCCCTTGGGAACATTCGTCCTCGAATGACACTTTAAACACTTTATGGAATTAAAGACTCAAGACTAGCAGCCCATCATACATGAAGCATCAAAATAATGCATAAATCATAGGAGGAAACATCAATTCCATCTCATCATATTCAATGCAACACAAGGAAGTAAGAACTACATCTACAAACCCAATATGCATGAAAACTTCAACATTTCTCATTTCATTGGAGGAATTCCCTTCTCCAATTCAAATCATGCTCATCATAACATCATGAAGTAATTATGCAATCTTTATCAAAAGAACAGTTAGGCATGTTCAACAATTCACCTCAGGAAGCATATAGACAACTCATACTAAATGCACATCAACATGAGGAATATAAATCATAAAAACTCATTTTCTCATTAAACATGAATTCATCTAGAACATTCATATCATAAGGAGATCATGAAAACACACAAATCACACATGAATCTAAAACATGAAACAAGCCAAAAAGGAACTCATTGTCTTAGGCTTGAATAGGAATAGAAAGAAAGAGCTAAGGATATCAGAACTCTCAACAACTTTACTTTCTAACAATACCATCTCCCTCTTGGGAGTAAACCCATACAAAGGTGTAACGACCCGAGAGCACCCCTAGTCATTACCGGCGTATTCGACCTCGAAGAGGTCTTATACAAGCCCTTAGCATTCATCCTAACTTGTATCATAGAATAAAATCACCGAAAATTTAGAACATTTACTTTGGAAGTTCAAACTCACTTCTTATATGAAAAATAGAATCTAACTTCGTCACAATGCACCATCTAGACATAGAAGTATCGAAAATGGGACTTAGCCCTTACATCAATAAGAAGTCTTGAAAATAGGAAGTACAACAATGTCTTTCAACATAAGCAAAGAACTAAACATAGAAGCTAGATCATAGGGTCTTGTCCTCGGACTTGAGGACTCACCAACTTGGGGAAGCAACTCCAAGTGTCTTGAGAAGTAAGCTTGAATCCTCAACAGCCCGAACCTAAATGTTTGGGAAAAGGGAGAAAATATGGGTTAGTACAACACACGTACTAAGTATGTCTAAAATGCATAAAAACCATTGAAACATGTATAAAAGGACATTTTATTCAAAACATGATTTTTGCCAAGTAAATCCAATATGCACACAAATTAAGTATCACAGTCCAAACCAACATAATATCATCCCAACACGTAGACAGCCTAAGCAATACTAGTGCAATGCAAAAAATAGAACTCCAAAACCCTATTCAAAGCCAAGTATCACATTAAGCAACCTACTTCATGCATACATTCATAAGATCATATTTCATCATAACTTACCATATTCATAATGATCATACATAACATAGCTTCAACATACATAAGTCATAATCAT
>JAJOOR010037130.1:0-21552 GCA_036250505.1 Solanum acaule | reverse complement strand
ATATTTAATACCAATCTCCTTATTTCTTTTGTTGTTACCGAATCTTGTATTTTTCTTGTTAACCACCATTTTACTTGTGTATTATCTGTTCTTATAATAAATTTGTTATATACAATATATGGTTCAAATGATGGGTGAAGTCTGAGTAACCCGTATTTGTGAAAAAAGAAGTAATTTGCCTAATGATAGAACAAGTAGCATCGTTCTTAAGGGCAAGAAAAGTCTGAGTATCCCAGGGAAAAGGGTGTTATGGGCCTTGTTTGAATTTTAGTTGTGCATGGTTTGATTTAGTTTTCAGAGGTTGCATGGTTGTATTCGAGAAGTTGGGTTGAAAATAGGCACGTTGGGTCATTCGGTGAGCTGGGTCGAGCTCACCGAACCACTCGACGATTCACCTAATGTCCCCATCTCACCTTTAATTTCATGATTTACTTGTTGTTTGGCTCTGTAACTTTCGACGAGAAGCCTGAAGTCGCCGAAAGCACTCGGCGACTTCCCGAAAGATTTCTTAATCGCACTTTGTCTGCGCCCCTAAATCCTTGTTGCACAGTAAATTTCGGTAAGCTGAACCTTGCTCACCGAATGTTGTCGACGACTTGCCGAAAGGCCTTTTCCATTGCCAACTTGCCACAATATTTGAGCCAGTCCCTTCGGCGAGCCCAATTCAGATTGCCAAAGTGATTTGGCGACTCACCAAGTAGCTCGGCGAGTCCTTATGCAAATGATTTTCTATGAACATGATTAAGTTATTCTTAACTTTTTCTTAATGTTTTCCAGGTATGGTAAGGACAAACATAGACAAGCAACCCCGGAAAAGAGCACGGGGGATTACTCTAAATGAAGGGGTTCAAATCCTTCAAAGAAAGGAAGGCAAGAGCTCCTACCGGGAGACATAGGCAAAAGAAAAAGGCCCATATCTGAGAGAGTGGTTGTTGACTCCCGGGCTAATTTGTCTGAGCTTGATGAGCAGCCTTTGCAGTCCCGAAGACATGAGCTCCGGGCAAGAGCTCACCTCACGTCTACTAGGGTCCCTCATGTGTCCACACCAGCAGAAACACTGCCAACTCCGGCACCTCCTGTAGTTCCCGTGCAACCAGTCGTTCCCGCACCTAGACTCCTCAAAGAGTTGAAGGGAAATGGCTTGCGAACCATCCTCGAGGAGAAGCTACTATCTACAGAGGGTGAGATCCGTATGTTCCTTCATGGGTTCGTGAGTTCTACACAACATATGGTGAACTAGTACCGAAGAGTAAAAAGAAGGACAGCGTGTTCAGACCGGTTAAGTCAATCACTGTTCGAGGTGTAGAAGTGAGTTGCAGTGAAGAGTACATTAATGTTGTATTAGATAGGCCTCCAGGGTCTACACTCTCAAATGAAGGTTTGCTTACGACACAAACTCTGGAGGATCTAAAGGGTTGGCTTTCCCCCCTTATTTTTGATACCACTCCTAGGTGGATTGATGCGGGAGTCGAGATCGAAAAGAAGGATCTGAATATAGCTGCCCGTTATTGGTTCAAATTCATCAGTAGCTCACTTATGCCTTCGCAGAACAAATCTATCATCCGACATGCAAAGGCAGCCTGCTTAGGGTCTATCTTATCAAAGAGTTGGCTCAACTTGGGCCTTATCATAGAGCAGGAGATGGCCATGAGAGCCAAGCAGAGGCAGACCTCTTTTCCCTTCCCAGTACTGATCACAGAGCTGTGCCGGTGTGCTGTAGAACCCTGAGATGGTGCGAAAGATTTTGATATTACCCCGTCCTCCTCCACTGACAACCGGCATATTGAGGCCGAGTATATTAGAGAGGAGGCTGACAGGAGGAGGGCAACTCCGGTGGATACATCCCCAGAGGTAGACGTTGATTCGATACCTACAGAGCCATCTTTGCCTACTCTGACCTCCGGGTCTTCAGGTACTTCTGCCCCTCCTTCCTCGTCTTCACAGGGTCCAGGCACCTCTACTTCCTCCCAGCAGACCAAGATTACTTAGGCGATGATCCTGAAGATGGGGCATCTGGCCCATTCAACTGACATGAGGGCAACTCGGTTAGAGAAATATGCTCCCTTGATGATTGAGACTGCTAGTCTAGCTGCAATGGCCCCCCTCCAGGCTTTTGTTGATGATCTGGCTACTAGAGTCATAACTTGTGAGAGTAGGCAGGGGGAGACCTCCGATGTTACAGCTTTGAAAGTCGAGGTAGCTGACTTAAGGAAGGACGTAAACTTTGTAAAGTCTACGGACTTTACTTCATTATTGGGGGCAGCAGATGACAGAGACGCTCTTGAGACTTCAGCGATCCCTCCGGTTACAACCGGAGATGTACGTAGGGATGAGGTAGAAGTTGATGAGTCGGATGTTGAGACCGACGAGGAGCAGATAGGGATACGAGAGGAGAGCATATATAGAGATTTACCGAATCTTGAGGAGACGATCATGAAGTCGGT
Organism: Solanum acaule; assembly: GCA_036250505.1. Lineage (NCBI taxonomy): Eukaryota > Viridiplantae > Streptophyta > Magnoliopsida > Solanales > Solanaceae > Solanum > Solanum acaule. The sequence continues at coordinate 19,108 of JAJOOR010037130.1, read as the reverse complement.
GATCCTGACATCACTGACCGAGACTTCTATAGAAGCTCCTAGAGGGTCTGGTACTGCTGTTTCTTTTGAGGTGACTCCGGGAACTGATGCCCAAGTCCAGATCGATGCACTGGGCACTGATGCCCAGACAAATGGAGTGACTGCTTAGACAGGATCCCCTCTTGACCTCCTTTTCTTTCTTACTTTTATTTTGACTTGTGGATATTATATTTTTGTTTGCATTTGAGGACAAATGTTTTTATTTGTGGTGGGGTGAGGCTCACCTTTTTGTGTGACTTTCGTAATTCTTGTTTTGTTTATATATTTGGGCTTTGAGCTAAATTTTTGTTATACATTGCTTTTTGTGGAAGGTTTGAGCTTGTGTCTCCGTGTTTTTAATTGTACATGATATTTTACTCTTCAGAGAATTTTTACCACCTCTTATTTGTGTTGAATGTGGTTGTTCTTGTGCAAATTTGAGTATCGGTTTGATCAATATCGATGACTTGAATAGTGCTTATAATCCAACAAATATGAATGTGTGGCTATGACGAGGCCAATTGAAGTTGCATAGACAATATGTGAACTCTTTGCATCTTGTTGTGACTAGCCAAGTATCGAATTGAGTCTCTCGTAATGAACATTGCATATAGCAAAAGTGTGGAGTCTTGTTTGACATTGGTATCAACGCCTTGTGTGATGAGCTTACCGTGAACCATGTGTGATGACACCTAGAATTTACCCCGTTGGTCCGATTGACTAACTGATGCATAATTTCTTGAGATGATCTTAGGCAACCTTAAAGAGTATGAACCAATTTGAAATTATACCTTTTTTATGGCTTACCTTGTGAGTGTGTGAACCTCTTTTGAGCACCCCTTAAGCCTTACCCTTTTCTTGGAAGAAACTTGATGAAAGCTTAACCTTTCTTGATCCATTACCCCTAATCCTCATGAATTGTGAGTTGTTTGAATAGCCAACTTAGGCCAAAAGCCTAAGTTGGGGGTGTGGTGAAAAGAGAAGGTAAATCAAGAAAATGCAAAGAAGTCCCTTTTGCCCATGTCTTGAGAAAAATGGAACCCCTCCATATATAAAAAAAAAAGATTGAAAAAGAAAAAGAAAGAAAAAGTTGTTGAATAAAGTTGTGAAAATAAAGAAAATGGGGTTTCCAATGATCCAATGGAAGATGAATAAGAGGTGACTTTTGAGCTTGAATGAAAATGATGAAGAAAGGGAAAGAAGGTGTTGTTCACATCACATTTCTTAAGGATTTCAGCCTATAAGCCTAAATGACCATACCTTTACACTCAGCCCCATTACAAGCCTTGAAAAGACCTTTTTGATGTTGAATGAGCTGAAGCAAAAGTCGATTGGAAAATAAGGGCAAACCTATGGGTGAATTCCTACATTGTGTTTATCTTTGTGAGTGTGGGTGTTGATCTTGATTCCGAAACTTTAATTGATTGAACCATTGAGTGAATATGGAATCATTTTTTGTGTGAGGGCATTTGAATACCTTTGTTGAGCTTAAACTTGCATTTGAAGCAAGTATAGCGAGCTTGAGATTCTTTGGTAATGGTGAGTCACAACTTAAATCTTTGAGTGTACAATTGATCCTTACACGAGTAAGTTGAGGCTTTTTATGTGCTTTCATGATTGAGTCTTGTGTAGCACTGTTTGAGACATCCTTTTTGAACTGCTGAACTTGAGTTTTACTTGAGGACAAGCAAAACTTTAAGTTAGGGGTGTTGATGAGTCCATGATTCAGACTCTTTTTGGGCTTTATTTTGATAGATTTAGTGTCCTCAAATGCATATTTTGTCTCAATAACTGATGAAAATCCTTGAGTTTCAGGTATTTGGAGTTAGAAGCAAAGCATGGACACTATTGGGCAAAAAGGAACAAGGCAGCTGAAAAGACGAAGAAAAGACGGTCTGAGGATCGCCTAAACCATTAGGCGAGTCGCCGAATGGCTATGATCTCGCCTAATGTTCTAGTGTGCCAACCTCTGAAGGAGAAAATCGAGTCGGCGTGATAAAGGACCAGTCGGCGAGTTGCCGAACGATTCTGCGATGCAGTACTCCATCGCCCAACGTTACAGAACTTGAATTTGCTAAAGTCCAATGCAGAAATGCGATGAACTAGACCAAATGAAGGATCACCAAGTGGATTGGCGATCCCGACTAACTGCGCTGCGTGGACCTTCGGAGCACATTTTTTGACAAACTATAAATACTTGTTTAAATTTTTAGCTTAGTATTAGATTATGTAGGGAATCATATTATTTTCAGTTTTTAGAACTTAGAGTTTTGGAGACATTGTTCTTGTGCTTAGAAAATTTGAAGATTTCCATTTCTAAGCAATTGGAAATGGGTATTGAAGATTCTTCATCTTAGACGTTTGTAAAGACAATATCTATCGTACCCATTTGATGGAAACACTTTTCGGTATCGATTTCTATCTTTTTACTATGTCTAGCTAAAACCCCAATTCTTGGGGTGTAATTATGTGATTATGAGTTGAATTTACTGCTGGGTATTGCTAATTGATAGTTAATTTGTTGTTTAAAGGTGATTTCGTTCAGTAGTTGTGTTTGAATTTAATGGGGTTGTAGTTACAAATACAATTTTATCTGCGTGTTTTTGACTTGCCCGAAAGAGAGGTTTTAAAACCAAAACTACTGAATCAATAGTCGGTGGTTATTAGGTTGTCATGGGTTCATATCGAGAGAGTGAATCCTAAACCCTCTCCCACACATTCAGCTCGAGAGAGTAAATGGACTAAAGCGATGGTTGTGCTAAATTCTTGCTTATCGGTGTTCGAGAGAAACCAATTTGATTCAGGGTAAATTATTCGAGAGAAAATTTATCCCCACTAAAGTCTAGTTTAGTTACCAATTTACAGCGATTTACTATCAATAGCATTTACCCGATTGTTTATTTTAGCCCATACTCCTATCATATCCCTAGAATCTCGTCTCCATATTCGTATTTCGTATTAATTGTTGTTTACGCTTGTATCACCCTTTAATTTGATATGTTTTTCTTCGTATATGTCGTTAGCTATAATTGACTTGAGTGAAGTTCTTGCTTTTCTCTTAATTCTCGATTACAAACCGCTCCCTTGGGACTCGACCCCAACTCACTAGTTGAGTTATATTACTATTGAACGATCGTTGATGCTTAGTATTGGATGAAGAAGTGTCATTGATACGTCAAATCAATGTTAAATTCTAATCAAAGTTTGGGGATTTTTCAAGAACTCAATGTTTTGAAATAAATGGTTATTGAGAAATGATTTCTACTCCATTTTAGAATTGGTTATCACATGTGACTTCCAAATCCTTTCATTACCATGATCCTACAAGAATTTCTAGATCTAACCCTAGTTTTCGAAAATACATTTTTGGGTCAATTTGTCCCCATTTTCCAAAATCTTGGACATGGTGTTGTTAGTTTTAAATTCTTATTATGATTCCATATTTGATTTGATTTTGTTGATTTGGATTGGAGGCCCAAAGGAAAGGGAAAGCTCAAGTACCAGGTTGATTGATTTTGTGTTTGAGACAAGTGGATTTCTTGACCCTTTTTAAGCATAAAGAATCTCGTATTCCTTATTGTGTATTAGGTAATAATGGGAACTAGTGAAGGTCTTGATAATTGTGTGTACCACCATAGATTTCGAAAGAGTAGAATTTGCAGCTTTTTGTAAGATCTGGTGCCAGTTCTGACAGAGCCACCTACGGCCCGTGGACTGAGTCACGGTCTGTAGGTCAGCTTCGTGGAAAACCAGCCCAAATTCCCAAAAATGTAAAGTTTCAATACTTTTACAACGGTTCACTCGGACGGCCCACCATCCAATGCACGAGGCGTAGATAAGTCTCGTAGGTATGTCCCAAACTTAGAGAATTCTAACGTCAACAAGTGAGACCCACGATCGGGACCCACGACCGCTGTTATGACTACGGTCCGTGGGTGGGTCCCGTCGTTTAAGGTCCAAAGGTCAGGGTCTCTGAACCCATCGACCAAGATGGTCCGTTGGTGGAACCACGGACCCACTGTTGATGGTGTCGGTACTTATTTTCTTAGGCACTATTGGGACTTTTCGTAATTATTCTAGCCTAATACTATGTCATTTTATGCTTCATCTAAAGTCTTATATAAACATTTTTACCCCAAATTCCCCCAATTTAAAATCACTTTAAAATTCATAAAAGAAGAACAAGTCTTCCTCTCAAATAGTTCTCCCTCTAGAAGTTGAAGAAGAAAGGTAGAGTTTGCAAGTCAAGTCTCCAATTTCACAATTTAAGTCAAGCTTTTGGCATTGAGGTATGATAGTTTTCATCCATGGAGTCCTTTCCTCCGTGGAGTTCCTAAATTCTCTAATTTACAAAGTTAGAAATCCCCAATTGAGTTAGGGTTTTTCTTCCATGTCATGGGTTCCTTTCAATGTTGATTTACTTAGTTGATTTATGAACTTTTATGCATGAATTGATATAATCTCATGATTTTAAGATGAACCCCCATGAACTCATGCTTAACCCATGTTTTCTAGAAATTGATGATTGAAAGTGGGTTTTGAACTATGAAAGGTGAACTAGGGAATTATGTATGTTCTTATAAAATTGATGAGATATGATGTAGATTGCTTTGAGAGTAAAAGCATACATGTTGTTGTTATGGTTAATTATTGTGAACAGATTGCTCACATAACTACCTCATGCATGCATGTGAAAGGTTTTCTCACATAAATGATTGTAAGGTTGAAAGGTCTTCTCACCTAAAATGAATCAAAGTTAAGGACCTATTCTAATGAAAGCTAGCTTGGATTGGTTACTTAATTATACCTTTCCATGGATGAAATATGATTTAGCTTGGATTGGCAATATGACGTGCCCTTCCATGGATGATAAAGATAAGTTAAGAAAAATGAGTATTCCATGGGATTTGCCCTTAGCATCGAGAGGATATTGAGATGGAAGTTCTCCCGTTAGTAGAGGCCGGGTTTCTAGAAGCAACCTCTTTATCTCATACTTATGTACCCCCATAGGATGATTGTATAAGATGTACATTAGCTAGTGGATCCACATAAGCTAGAAGTTCATGGTGTTACCTTGGCAAGTTGGACACCCTTTTTCGGTGCAGGGTAGACACTAGATTCTGTGTTGATAGCTCACATGGTCTTATATGTTAGTTAAAGGTAAATCTCCAATAATAATGAACTAAGGTTACTTCAAGAAGTATCTCACATGTGTTATTAAGATGATGTCTATTTGCATTGACCATGTTTAATGACTTATGTCTTCTAACCCTTTTTGTATCATGTTTTAGCTTGGTGACTGCATCTAATGAAGATACCCCTTTTAAGCATGTTTTAAAAGGTTTTATGCATGGCTATCATAATTGGTATATATTTTGTATTAACTCATACTCTTGCCTACATTTCCCCAAATGTAGGGACCGACCTTACAGATTCGCACTTCTTTGGCTAGGGATACCATATAGAAGATTGCAAATTGGTGAGTCCTTATCATTCGAGGACTGAACTTGGTTTTCATTTTGTGTTTACTTTTAGTTTGGAACTTGATGTACGGGCTACGCCTTGATAAATTCTTATGTACTAGATGACTTTGAAACGATTTGTAGACTTTCGCTTTGTTCTATAAAACTTTTATAAGTTCAAACAGTCTTTTAAATCTCTTTATTCTATTATCTGGTATGATGAATACTAAGTGGCTTGTATGGGGCCTCTTAGGGTCCTATACGCCATATTACGTTTAAAGGCTACCTTAGGTCATGACAAACTTGCTAATCAGAGCACAAGGTTTAGAAAGTTCCTAGGATGTCACATAAGCCACATCAAGTAGAGTCTTGTTCATGAGTGTGAAGTGTGTCACATTTATGAATGAGAGGCAATAAGATGTTTAGGAAACTCCACTTCTTTCACTATTCTAAAGTCGTGAGGTAGAGTTCAACTCTATAATATATCTATCCTAACCCTTATCCGATGCTCTATAGGGTATGGCCACTCGAAGGTCAAATGCTAGAAGGAATGCTGGAGAGAATGTGAATCAATAGGCTCTTCATCAAGCTCTTCAAGTTCCAGTCGATCCTTTGGTCGAGCAAGTGACTACTACGGAGTTTATGGCTGCTTTTCAAGTATTGGCTCAAGCCATGACGGCTCAAGCCAATAGAGAGGTTGCGGTCCCCGTGAATCCAAATGTGGGTACGACAACATCTAGAGTGAGAGATTTCACTAGTATGAATCCTCCGGAGTTTTATGGCTCTAAGGTTGAGGAAGACCCTCAACAATTCATCGATGAGGTTTAAAAGGTGTTGATAATCATGGGTGACACCGACGGAAAAGGTGGAATTGGCCGCTTATCAATGTAAGGGTGTTGCTCAAATTTGGTTCAACTAATGGAAACAAGGGAGAGAGGAAGATGCAGGTCCTCTCGAATAGAAAAAGTTCAAAGTTGCTTTCCTTGATAGGTTCTTTCCCTTTGAGATGAGGAAGGCAAAAGTGTTTGAATTCATCAACCTTCGTCAAGGGAATATGAATGTGAAGGAATATGTTTTGAAGTTCACACAATTGTCTCGATATGCTACTACTAAGATTGCCAATCCTAGGGCAATGATGAGTAAATTATTTTGGGTGTGTCCGAGATTGTAGTTAAGGAATGCCGTATCGCTATGCTTATCAATGATATGGAAATTTCTCGTCTCATGGTTCATTCTCAACAAATTGAAGAGGAGAAACTTAAGGAAAGGTTTAGGGAGGAGGCAAAGAGGGCTAAGATTGGTGATGGTATCTTTTCACATTCAAGGTCCGATGGACATGGTCGTTCTAAGTTTCGACAAAGGTTCTCCGGCCAAAGCTCCTCCAATGGTCCTTCTAAGTTCAACAAAGATAGGGTGCCTAACCCTAAGCCTAAATAAGGAAATTCTAGTGGATCTTCATTGCCTATGTCTACATGTGCTAGGTGTGGAAAAAAGCTTGAGGGTAAGTGCTTAGCCGGCAAAGATGGTTGCTTCGGTTGTGCTAAAAGTGGTCATAAGATGAGGGATTTACCGATGATTATGGCTAAAGGAAGAGAGGGTAAGCAAGATCCTCCTAGTGGTTCGGGTTCCAATGCCCCCAAGAAAAACCAATTCTATGCACTTCAAACTTGTGGTGAACAAGAGGGTTCTCCCGATGTGGTTATCGATATGTTGAAAGTCTTCCAACTTGTTGTTTATGCTTTACTTGATCCCGGTGCCTCCCTGTCTTTTGTGACGTCATATGTGGCTATAAGTTTTGATATTCTTCCAAATGTGTTGTTAGATCCTTTTTCTGTCTCTACTCCTGTTTGTGATTTTGTTGTGGCTAAGAGGGTCTATAGAAAGTATCCCGTCTCCTTATCCCATAGAGCCACTCGTGTTGACCTTGTAGAGCTTGATATGCTAGATTTTGATGTTATCCTTGGTATGGATTGGTTGCATGAATTTTATGCTTCTATTGATTGTAGAACACGTGTAGTCAAGTTTCAGTTTCCAAATGAACCCATCCTAGAGTAAAAAGGGGAAAATTCTATGCCTAAGGGTCAGTTTGTTTCTTATCTTAAATCTAGAAAGATGATTTCGAAGGGTTTCAATCACCATCTAGTTAGGGTGAGGGATATAGATTCTGATACCCCTACTCTTGAGTCAGTCCCCGTTGTTAATGACTTTTCGGAAGTGTTTCCAGATGATCTACCCAGTATTCCTTCTGAAAGGGAAATAGACTTCAGTATTGACCTTATCCCAAATACGCAACCTATTTTTATTCCTCCTTATCGTATGGCTCCGGCAGAACTTAAGGAATTAAAGGAGCAATTGAAAGATTTATTGGATAAAGGTTTCATCCGACCAAGTATCTCTCCATGGGGTGCCCTAGTGTTGTTTGTTAGAAAGAAAGACACTCCGTATGTGTATTGACTACTGACAATTGAACAAGGTTACCATTAAGAATAAGTATCCTCTTCCAAGGATAGATGATTTATTTGACCAACTTCAAGGAGCAAGTTACTTTTCTAAGATTGACCTCCGATTAGGTTATCACCAATTGAGGGTGAAACAAGATGACATTCCAAAGATGACTTTTCGAACTCGATATGGTCATTAAGAGTTTTTGTAATGTCGTTTGGTTTGACTAATGCTCTGGTGGTATTTATGGATTTGATGAATAGGGTGTTTAGACAATACCTTGACATATTTGTGAGTGTGTTCATTGATGACATATTGACCTATTCAAGAATTGAGGGCAAGCATACCGATCATTTGAGGATTGTGTTGCAAGTTCTCAAGGACCAACAACTTTCTTCAAAGTTAAGCAAATCTGAGTTTTGGCTAAGGTTTGTAGCTTTCCTGGCCACATTGCATCCGGTAAGGGTATTTCGGTAGATGCTAAGAAGAAGGATGCGGTTAAGAGTTTGCCTAGACCTCTATCCCCTTCAAATATTAGAAGTTTCTTGGGTTTAGCCGGTTACTATAGAAGGTTTGTTGAAGGGTTCTCTTCGATTGACTCTTGATTGACGTCATTGACCCAGAAGAAGGTAAAGTTCATATGGTCGGAGGCATGTGAAATGAGTTTCCAAGAATTGAAGGATAGACTTACTTCCGCTCCGGTGCTGACTTTACCGGAAGGAAGTGATGGTTTTGTTATTTATTGTGATGCCTCGATAATTGGGTTAGGATGTGTCCTTATGTAGAATGGGAAAGTCATTGCCTATGCTTCAAGGCAACTCAAGATTCATAAAAAGATTATTCTACCCACAACCTTGAACTAGTGGAGGTTTTGTTTGCCCTTAAGATTTGGAAACATTACTTGTATGGTGTTCATGTAGATATATTTACCTACCACAAGAGTTTGCAATATGTGTTTAAAAAGAAAGATCTAAATCTTTGCCAAAAGAGGTGGCTTGAGTTACTAAAGGATTATGACATTGTGTTCTCTATCACCCCAGTAAGGAAAATGTAGTGGCGGATGCCCTTAGTCGATTATCGATGGACAGTTTTGCTCATACTGAGGATGATAAAAAAGAGTTGATTCGGGATGTTCATAGATTGGCCTAATTGGGTGTTCGGTTAGTTGACTCTACCAAGGGTGGTTTTATGGTCCACAAAGGTTCAAAATCATCTTTTGTGACAATGTGAAAGTTAAGCAAGTTCTTGACCTGACGTTGGTAGAATTGAAGGAAGCGGTGCTTAAAAAGTCTGTGGAGGCTTTCTCCCAATGGGGAGATGGTGTGGTTCGGTATCAAGGTCGTTTGCGTGTTGCTAATGTTGATGACTTGAGAACAGATCTTGTTAGAGGCCCATAGTTCTCGATTTTCCATTCACCCGGAAGCCACCAAGATGTACCATGAAATGTAGGAGATCTATTGGTGGAATGGGATGAAGAAGGATATTGCAGAATTCGTGGCTAAATGTCCCTATTGTCAACAAGTGAAAGTTGAGCATCAAAAGTCGAGAGGTTTGTCTCAAGATAATGGCATTCCTACTTGGAAGTGGGAAGATTTGAACATGAACTTCACTGTGGGTTTACCACACACCTGGTGACAACATGACTCAATTTGGGTTATTGTAGATCGGATGACAAAATCGGCTCATTTCATTCCCGTCAAAGTTTCTTATTCAGCAAGGACTATGAAGAGTTGTATTTGAATGAAATGGCGAGGTTTCATAGAGTGCATGTATCCATTATCTCCGATCATGGTACTCAAATCACTTCTCAGTTTTGGAAATCGTTCCAAAAGGGTCTTGGTACTCGTGTTAAGCTTAGTACGACTTTTCACCCACAAATCGATAGGCAAGCAGAGCGTACTATCTAAACTTTGGAAGATATGTTGAGAGCATGTGTAATTGACTTCAAGGGTAATTGGGATGATCACTTGCGTTTGATTGAGTTTGCCTACAACAATAGCTATCACTCAAGCATTAGTATGTCTCTATTTGAGGCCCTATATGGTAGGAGGTGTAGATCTCGTATAGGTTGGTCTGAGGTGGGTGAAGTTTCCCTAATAAGTCCCGAGTTACTATATGAGGCTATTGAGAAAGTTTAACTTACTAGAGAAAGGTTGAAAATGACTCAAAGTCGACAAAATTCCTATGTCGATGTGAGAAGAAAAGATCTTGAGTTTGAGGTATATATGAAGAGCATAATGAGATTTGGGAAGAAATGGAATCTTAGTCCCAATATGTGGGCCCATACCAGATTTTGAGGTGAGTTGGCAAGGTCGCTCATGAACTTGATTTACCTAGTGACTTGGCATCGGTGCATCCAATTTTCCAAGTCTCTTTGTTTAAGAAATGTGTTTTAGATCCAACATCTATAGTTCCGTTGGAAGGTTTGGGAGTTAAGGAGAATATTTCTTATGAGGAAGTTCCGGTTGAGATTTTGGACAGGCAAGTTATGAAATTGAGAAATAAAGAAGTTGCTTCCGTGAAAGTTCTTTGGAGGAATCAATTAGTTGAGGGTGCTACTTGGGAGGCCGAGGATGATATGATTTTCCATTATCCTCATCTCTTTCCCTCCGTCCCTACTCAAGCTTGAGGTATTTAGCTCCTCATGGTTTACTCTCGTGGTGTCATGTGTGTTAGATATTCCCATGATTTCCTCATTATGCATGATTCATGAAAATCTTAAATTTTGAGAAAATGAGTTTACTTGATTGATTTGTAATTGTTTATGTGCATTTTAGTATCATTTTCATATAGACTTAATGATATGATGTTTTGGACATGCCTTAGCTTGTACTTGATGTTTCCTCCTCAAATATGTGTATTTATGTAATTGCATTCATGTTAGGATGTTAGATTAAGTTTCTACATTCCTTATGATGTCTTGAATCTCATTCGAGGATGAATGTTCCAAGGAGGAGAATTGTAACACCTTAGATTCAGAAAGGGTAGAATTTGCAGGTTTTCGGAGGATCTGGTGCCAGTTCCGACGGATCAACCTATGACCCGTGGACTGAGTCACGATCCGTATGTCAGCTCCGTGGATGAACAACCCAAATCCCTAAAAATGTTAAGTTTCAGTACTTTTTCGATGGTTCACCGGGATGACCCGTCATCCAATGCACGAGGCGTGGATAGGTCTCGTAGGTAAGTCACTGAATTAAAGAATTCTAGGGTAAAAAAGTGAGACCCACGGTCGGGATCCACGACCCGTCGTTGGGACCATGTTCCATCGGTGGGTCCCATTATTTAAAGTCAGGGTCTCTGAACCCATCGACGGCTGACTAGGACTATCCATTGGTGGAACCACGGACCATAGGTCCCCACCGTCAATGGTGTCACAATTATTTTCTTTGGGGCCTTTGGGTATTTTTCTAATTATTCTATCCTAATACTATGTCATTTTACCCTTAATCTAAAGTCCTATATATATATGTTTTTACACCAAATTCCCCCAATTTAAAATCATTCTCTCAAATTCCTAAAAGAAGAACAAGTCTTCCTCTAAAATATTTCCCTCTCTAGAAGTTGAAGAAAAAAGCTAGATTTTGCAAGTCAAGTCTCCAATTCCATCATTGAAGTCAAGCTTTTGGCATTAACGTATAATTGTTTTCATTCATGGAGCCCTTTCCTCCACGGAGTTCCTAAATTCTCCAATTTACAAAGTTAGAAATCCCCAATTGAGTTAGGGTTTTTCTTCCATGTCATGGGTTCCTTTCAATGTTGATTTATTTATTTAATTTATGAAGTTTTACGCATGAATTTATAAAATCTCATGATTTTAATATGAATCCCCATGAACCCATGCTTAACCATGTTTTCTAGAAATTGAGGATTGATAGTGGGTTTTAAACTATGAAAGATGAACTAGGGAATTATGTATGTTCTTATGGAATTGATGAGATATAATGTAGATTGCTTTGAGAGTAAAAGCATATATGTTGTTATTGTGGTTAATTTTTGTGGAAAGATTGCTCACTTAACTACCACATGCTTGAATGTGAAAGGTTTTCTCACATAAAGGATTCTAAGGTTGAAAGGTCTTCTCACCTAAAATGAATCAAAGTTAAGGAGCTATTCTAATGAAAGCTAGCTTGGATTTGTTACTTAATTGTACCTTTCCATGGATGACATATGATTTAGCTTGAATTGGCAATATGACGTGCCTTTCCATGGATGAAAAAGATAGGTTAACAAAAATGAGTCTTCCATAGGATTTACTCTTAGCACCGAGAGGATATTGAGATGGAAGCTCTCCCGTGAGTAGAGGTCAGGTTTCTAGAAGCAATCTCTTTATCCCATACCTATGTGCCCCATAGGATGATTGTCTTAGATATACATTAGCTAGTGGATCCACATAAGATAGAAGTTCATGGTCTTACCTTGGCAAGTAGGAAACCCATTCTCGGTGTGGGGTAGACAGTGGATTTTGTGTTGATAGCTCACATGGTCTTATATGTCAGTTAAAGGTAAACATCAGACAATAATGAACTAAGGTTACTTTAAGAAGTATCTCAAATGTGTTTTTAACATGATGTCTATTTGCATTGACAATTTTTTATGACTTATGTCTTCTAACCCTTTTTATATCATGTTTTAGCTTGGTCACTGCATCTCATGAAGATACCACTTTTTAAGCATGTTTTCAAATGTTTTAAGTCATGGCTATCATACTTGATACATATTTTGCACTAACTCATACTCTTGCTTACATTTCCCCAAATTTAGGGAGAGACCTTACAAATTTGCACTTCCATGGATAAGGATCCCATATAAAAAATTGCAGATTGGTGAGTCCTCATCATCCAAGGACTGAGCTTTGTTTTTGTTTTGTCTTTACTTTCAATTTGGAACTTGGTGTATGGGATACGCCCCGATAAATTTTGATGTACTAGATGACTTTGAGACGATGTGTAGACTTCCGTTTTTCTAACTTTTATATGTTGAAATTGTCTTTTAATTCTCTTTATTCTATTATCTTGTATGATGAATGCTAAGTGGCTTGTATGGGACCTCTCAAGGTCCTATTCGCCATGTTACGTTTAGGGACAACCTTGGGTCATGACATTGTGGTAAGTTGTTCATTTGGAATGATTCTAATGATGAAAAAGGAGAAACAAAAAGGCAGCTTGATAGTATATTTATGTGTGATGTGTTGTGGATGGTTTGAATGGTTACATTGGTTCATTATGGATAATGCTTCGTGATTGTGTTATTATAGATTGTGTATTGATATGGAAATTATCATCTTCTCATTATTTGTATGAACATGCCTAACTACATTGGTTCTGAAACACTGTGATGAGATCAATTATGATGATTATACTGAGGGGAAATGGTTTCGGCGGATACATGGACCTTGTGATTCTCCCATGGGTTCCAGCCTTAGTCTCAGCGGATGTGTATCGTAGGACACACATGCATCACTATATGTTACATTTCATTTCATTTCATTGCACATTATTTACATTCCATGATCTTTGTGAGTGCTTGTTATGGAACTTGTGGTTGTTGAATATGATCTTTTGTGTTGGTGAATTGTATCCATTGAGGTGTTGTTATACATTTTGTGTGCTATATAAATGTTAATTGTTAGGTGTGGTTGATTATGTGTTGGTTATAGTTGTGGAGGTTCGGTTGGAGTGTTGGGGGTACTTGTATTCTATATTGTTTTACTTTGAGTTAAATGTTTACTTGTTGAGTACTACGTTGTTTGGTACTCACTCCTTTGATTCAAAAATTGTGTAGGTTACGAGCTCGGATCGTCGTGATTGCATTTTCTTCTCTTCTACGTCTGAGGCTTACTATGGAGAGTTGTGAGGTAGTTGTTTGTCATCTCAACAGACTCCTCTTCCTCTTTTATTATGTTCTTTGTTCTATTCTATAAACAAAGAAATTCACACTTGTACTTCTTGAATCTATTGTCATACTTAGAGAATTATACACATGACAACCAGGTTTTGGGGTTATACTTGAGTTATGTTATCTGCGTTGTTGTAATATGTTAGTCGTTATTCGGTTTTACTTCCACATTTATCTCTTGAGTTGGGATTTAGGCTGACTTGTCTTGGTGGGATAAGACAAGTGTCATCACATTTGTTTTGGGGTCGTGACAATAAAGTTCTCTCTTATATTCATGTCTTGCTCTATTTCATATTTCCAACAACACCTTGTTACTTCTAAGCTCAATACATAGCTACGTTTCGATGAGCACACTCTTTTGTTCTTGAGTAACCCTATCCTAGTTTTTAGTTATTCAGAGTGCAGCTAAAAGTTTTCTTTCTCCACTTCTACTGCATATTTGTCAATACTTAATAAGAGACTTTGTTTTTATAGATCCTCAATTTGTTCTTCCAAGTGTTGTATATCTCCTCCTTAATTTTCTAAATTTGATTTAAGAGACCTATATAATTCACTATCTTCTTCTGTAAAGTATGAATATTTTCATAGGTATCCTTATCAAATGTATGTATTTTACAAATTTCATCTTCAAACTCTTGGTTTGAATTGTCCATTAGAGCCAAGATATTTTCTTACTCAAATTATTCTTTCTCTACAAAGGATTGATTATTTTATCTTGGTTCAACATCCTCATCATCACTTGAGGAGTTTCCATTGCATGTAATGCTTTCTTAATAATTTGATCTACTAATTGCCCAGTGGACACCATACTTCTAATGACTCTTTCCCTTTTTCTTTTGCCAGGATTACACATTCTCCAATTGTCTTGCTTTTCTATGAAATCTCAAACAAAGTTGTTTGATCATCCACTTTTGTCGCATCCTTATGTGTTTCTTCTATCAGGTCTTGGTATTGAGGTGTCTCCTCTACTTAGAATTCATATTCTCCTAGTTATTCTTTGAAACCTCTTGGTAAGTAGTGTCATATCTTCTTCATAAAAGTCTTGACATGAGTAGCTGAAAGGACCAGGTTTACATCTTTACTTGTGGGGTGATCATTTAATTCTAGAGAATTCTCATGACATAGGCATTCAAATTTTCCCATGATTTAATCCATCAACATAGTTTTCAGGTTCTTTGCTTCTATTATGAAATTCATTTTGCTTTCCTAAGAGTTAGGTAGGACATCAAAAAAAAATTCAATCTCTTGCTTGAGGAACTAACTTCTTTAAGCGAGTTCAATTAATAAGTAGTGATGTTAGTGAATCATTGTACATATCTTAAAGAGATTCTTCGTAATTCACCTTAAATAACTCATATTGTCTGTTCAACAAACAAAATTTTACATTTCTTGACCTGATTTGTCCCCTCATATGTGGTTTTCAAAGTATCTCACACTTCTTTGGCAGTCACACATAGAGATTTTGTTGTTTCATTAAGTCAAATTCTACAAAAATAAGTAGCTTCTTTGCTTTCACACTCTTTTAGATTTTCTTTTTGAGTGCCATGATATCTTCATGTGTATACTTTTTATATTTCTTTGGGGACAAATATATTTTCACTATCATCATTTGTACTGATAATAATTCGACCTTGTTGTATGGTATCCCCATAACTCTAGATCTTCTCTGATGAGAATCTCTTGCATCTCATCTTTCATATCCTAAATATTTGCCATTAACACATGGTAACCTTCTTGTTTATTGACCTTCTTGTACTAACCATCTTTGTCTTTCAAGGTATAAGTATTTCTTAAAGATATGGCTTTAATATCAATTGCTAAATCAGATACCGCCACTAATCTGGAGGGACCATCGTTATTCAAATTCACCAAGAAAGTAAAGTGACAAATATGTAAATCAACATAAGTATTTTAGCATGGAGAACTCCTTTCTTGAAATAGACAAAAATCATGACTCACCTCCTATAAGATTTTCTCAGATTCTTCACTAAACTCGAACAACATCAAGGCTATAATTACTTTTTACACCTCACAATTGTTCCCAAAAGTCCTCGTCTTCTACCTTCTTCTTCAATGAATCTATCTAGTCAATGAAGTTCCTTACAAATACCAAACAACACCTACTACAATTAACTAAGAATGTAATTAAAATTTTGTCATGGAACCACACAAAGAAACTAACTATTACAACTCATGAACTATATAAGATCAGGTTCTTTGGTTGTAGTAGTTGCTTCTTCTTTGAGAATCTTGTGTGTGCTAGACAATTAACATTTTTTCCAGCTTATTATTTATACATTTTTTTACTTATTTCAGTTTAGTTCTTCCTATTTTCAAGCTAGACTTAGTCAACTTTAGTTGCTTAACTTTATGAAGTTAGTGGCCCCTTTTATGGTTTTTAGTGGCACATGTTCTTATTTAGTTTTAACATCCACTTTGTAAGTGACTACTAGATAGGAAATGGTTAGAATTTTCCTTGTATAAATTTAGATCTTTTGCAAATACAAAACTGGAATTTCATAAATTCAGACTATTTTTTTTATTCAAATCAGTTTCCTGAGTGTTTATGTTTTAACTATGGTATCGGATCCTATAGAGTTGATCTTACAGGACCAAAATATTTTAACCTACAAAACAAATGGCATCCAACAACCTACCTTTAAATCCACCATTCACTTTCACCGGTGAAAATTACCAAATCTGGTATGTGAAGATGCAAACTTTTCTGGAAGCGTATATGATGAATCCTAGATTTTGACTCATTTAAGGCTTGGTTTTCATACTTTATTGTCCTCAAATACCGAATTTATGCTCAAAACTGATGTTAAAGTGTGGATTTGCAGCAATGAAGGCAAAGGATCAAGGCAAGAACATTACCCGGCAAAAAGGAGATAAAAAAATGAAAAAGGCTGAAGAGGACAAAAGCTGAGAATTTCCAAAGCCACTTTGCGATTCGCACAGTGACAGTTTGGCTTGCCTAAAGTTCCAGACTGTCAGCCCTGGGGAGAAGCCAACTTGGCGATGGATTTGTACATTTTGCAAACCGCGACCAGATCGGCAACACATCCTAGATCACCTAAAGTTACAGAATCTTGAGGATAAAAAGCCAAGGAAGACCGACGATGAGATGGAGACGCCCGACTTACCTCGCCTAGTGGTCCTTGCAGCCAAAATTTGGGAAACTATAAATTAAATTTTAGAAAGAGTTTTAAAGAGTCTTGATATTATTTTCTGAGTCCAGATTTAGTTTTCTTCCATTTTTATTGTTCTTTGAGTATTTATCCATTGAATAACAACTTTGAAGGGTTTTTCAAGTAGATTTGGATTGGGACTTTGAGTTTTAGCATTTTGGATCATTGTAAAGACTTGGATTGCAATACCTTGAGCATGGAGAACTTGTTTGGTATTGATTTCTATCTTTTTATGATGCTTGGCTAAAACTCCAATACTTGGGGTGTGATTATGTGATTATTTGTCTAATTGGCTTATGGTTATTGTTGTTTAATAATGTAAATGGTGTTTTAATGTCGGTTTGATTGATAGTTGAGTAGTAATTTATGAATTGTAGTTGCAAATACAATTTTAGCATAGTGTTTTGAGCTTGCAAAAGAGAGGGGTTTTAAAACTAAGGTTATCGATTGATGATTGTAGTGTGTGAGTTGCCATGGTTTCAGCTCGAGAGAGTAAATCTTAACTCATTCCTACCTATCTAGCTCGAGAGAGTAGATAAATTAAGGTTTTGGGTTGTTTTGTAATGTTAAGCTTGTCGAGGTTTGAGAGAACTCCCTTGAACCGTAATAGTTGTTCGAGAGAAAACTATTGCACTTATAGTCTAGCCTACCCACACTGATTCAATACTTTATTAATAAACTTCAATTACCCATATAACGAAATTAGTCTATAATCGATCACATCCCAAGAATTCCTTCCTACTTGTCTAATCCCATGTTTTAGTGAGTTTCGTAGTTGTTAATTGACACCTTCAAACCGCCCATCTGACATTTGTTGTCAAACCTTTTACTTATTTTATTTCATTTCGACAATCTCTACTTATATAACCGATTAGAATTATATCATTCTTAATTGAATTCCATATTGTACCGGTCCCTATTGGTTCGACCCCAACTCTTTGTTGGGTTTTATACTAGATAACGATCGCTTACACCTAGTATTGGATGAGGTGTACTTTAAGCGTTTATAAAAATGGCACCGCTACCGGGGAGTGGTGTTGCTGAATTCTCTTTTTGAAGTTGGTTTGTGATTTTGATTATGTTATAGTTGAACCCTTTTACTATTTGTTGTCGGTTGTTGTTTTTGTGCACATGCGACGAAATGAGTGTCAACGAAAGCAATGCCAGCCAATTCAGCAATAATGATGATATTGACTGTCTGAATGATGTAACAGTAAATGTGGTACATTTGGGTGGTGTTGGTGCTATCTGCTTGCCTCAAGCTGAGGGAAATGCGGTGTTCCATGTGACAAGCACGATGGTACAACTCTTGCAAATGAAAGGGTTATTTGGTGTCTTGGCGCATGAGGACCCGCATGATCATATTAGAAATTTCGTGGATGTGTGTAGTCCCTTCCCATTAAAGAACATATCCCAAGAATCCGTTCGACTCAAATTGTTCCCATTTTTATTGATGGGAGAGGCTACCAAGTGGTTAGCCGACTTACCTAGGAACTCCATTACTACTTGGGATGAATTGACCGAAGCATTCTACACAAGGTTCTTTCCTCCTTCGAGGATGATGACATTGAGGGATAATATCCAAGGTTTCAAATGATTGGATGGTGAGACAATCCACGAGACTTGGCTATGATTTCAAAAGTTGCTACTTAAATGTCTGACTGACGAACTACAATATTTCTACCGAAGTATAGATTCGGTGAACAAAGGAGTGGCTAATCAACTTGTCCAAGGTGGTATTATGCAACATCCATTTGAGATTGTTTCTACTTTTCTTGATGGCATGAACAAGGTCAATCGAGCTTAGTATACAAGAGAGGACCAAGTGTCTCCTTTGACATTTAGGATGACGAAGGAACAAATTGTAAAAGACCAAGAGCAGGACCAAATCATGGCTAAAATGATGATGCAATTGGATATTTTGTCAAAGAATGTGATGAGTAGTGGTACTAAAGCTGTGAATGTTATTGGTGTGAGCAGGGTGAACCCCGATGAAGCACATTTTGAGTCTCTTAATAATAAGAAAGTGAGTTTCCTCGCAAATCAAGGTGGTGATTTTTGTCCAAGCTATTCTAGGTCGGGGGGGGGGGGGGGGGT
>JAJOOR010037129.1:0-16198 GCA_036250505.1 Solanum acaule | reverse complement strand
CGTTCATAATTGCGATTTTTGGATCTGAAGAACGCCGAAACTTCATGATTATCGATGAGTAGTCATATGAAATTTTTTAGATCTATATTCTTGAATAGGGAGTAGTTGTGTTCGTTGATGGTTTGAAGAGTTTTGTATGCCTGAAAATTGAAGCTCAAGCTTGAAAATGTGAAGCATCTGAAACCTATCACTAAAGTTAATTCAAAATATTAGAAAACTTTTAAAGTGAGCCGTCCTCCTCACATACCAAGGACTTTAGTTATGATTTATCAATTTATAGTTCAATCTTAGTTGTTTTGCTTACATGCAATGAGGAGGCTTGTCCCAAATAAACACTAGTAGTCAGTTGTTTTCACTATTGACATTCCGATTATTTCATTTTCAACAATTTAGCCCATTATTGTTATTTCTCAGCTTTAGCATATTTTAGTGTTCAATCTTAAAGCATGCCAAACTTATAAGAATTTGTTAGGGACTAGTAGTGATTCCAAGTGTCGGACAACCCAGAGTTTAGATTCTGGCTGTGATCAACAATGTTGCCTTTTAGATGATATATCCAACACGAGGTCATGATCAAATGAAACGAGGTCAAAGACTCGATTGTCGTAGAAGATCTTGAGATCCTCAATTCCTCACCAATTAATACTTATATATCTGCGATAAAATGCCACTAATAGATTTTAAAAGGGCGAATTTTATGGATCTATTCTCTTGAGACGCCCTTATAAATAGGATCTTACTTAATTCCTTATTAGATAAAGATATCTGATTTTTCATTATATTACTTGTAATAAACTAGAAGTTCACAAAGTTTTCAATTTCTTATATTCTCATTCTTTATCACAATTTCAGATGTCGTTGCTAGCTAGCCAACTTCATAGGAGCCAAGGGAGACTTTATCTTATATTTAGATTCATATTATAATTCAATTACTTGTTTCACTATTTTTTTCTTACAAGTCAATTCATTGCAATCTTATTACTTGATTAATTCAACTCTAGATCTTGTGTTCTAAAGGTATGTGTATCAATTCAATTGTACTGTTTAAGAGTAAATACAAATGTGCAATTTGTAAAAACTTATTTTATTTGACCAAGTGGTAAAGAGCCATCAAAGTCTCAAGTAAATATTAACGTAAACGAGTGATTTACAAAAATAATCTTAGAGATGAGTTGTTTTAAAATTTTGACCTCACTTACCACATACAAATTCAAATTTAACAAATTTTTTCTCATGAATAATACTTTTGACTTTCAACTTTGAAGGATTTACCCATGTAGCAAGGAACAGTAAAAAAAAGTTAAAGAACACTTATTTTCAAGGTCAATCGATATTTTATGACTAAATATTATATAAAATATAAAATTATTTATTTATTAATTCTTGTTAAGTACTTAATAAAATATATTTAAAATACATTTATTAGGAGTCCTGACATTAGTATGTTGCAAAAAGTAAACCATCAAAAAGCGTCTATGATCTAAACTTGAGTTTTGTTGGAAGCGCGATTTATAATGCGTGATTTAAATTTAATCGGATCTCAATACGAATATCAAAAATAAAATAAAGAAAAAAAACCTTGGGTTGGGGAAACTTTAGGGTCAACACGTCCGATCAAGTACTGTACACAAATCCTTTAATTCTAACAAATGTATATGAACAACGCTTGTACCCATTCGACTTTTTGATAAGTGAAAAGTCATATGAACACCATTAATTGTTGAAAAAAATCAAATGAATTGCGCTATGAATTTCTTACTCCTTTTTTATTTTATACATTCTTCAAAGTTTTCTCATTTGGAGGGTTGATTTGACCTATAACAGAATGAGAACTAAATTCAGGGGCGGCTCAACGTAATTGGAGGCCTAAATCGAAATTTCAATTTGGCTTAAAATATAAACAAACTTCGTATATGTATTTATTCAAAATTTATTTTTCTTACACTATTTAGATGAAAATTATTAGTATTTAATGTTGTTTTTTCAGTTATTGATTTTAGGTAAGATTTTATCAACTCAATATTGAAAAACATCATTTCAGTGAGGTAATTAATATATGAATTGTTAACATAATTCTATAAGTAAAGTTGACAACTATTAAATAAAGATAAGAGTTAGAACCATAGAATCTGATTCAAGAAGATGATGACTTGATTTACCCCATTTCTATATGTTTGTTGTAATGCTTGAAACGAAATAAAAAAGAATTTGTAATTCTCTTTGTTCAACACTCTTCATAATTAATTCTTATTTTTAACAAAGGTGTCACATATGTTAAACCGAGTAAAATAGTATATTTTTTTAAAAAATATATATA
The DNA here is from genome assembly GCA_036250505.1 of Solanum acaule. Classification (NCBI taxonomy): domain Eukaryota; kingdom Viridiplantae; phylum Streptophyta; class Magnoliopsida; order Solanales; family Solanaceae; genus Solanum; species Solanum acaule. The sequence continues at coordinate 13,881 of JAJOOR010037129.1, read as the reverse complement.
TATTTTTTATCATAGATAATAATCAATTTTTTCTATAAAATTTTTAACACATAATTTATTTTTGATAAAAATTTGAAGCCCCCGAAATTTGGGAGCCTAAGGCATAAGCCTTATTTTACCAAGGCAAGAGCCGACCCTGAGAACTATGACAAACATTTCATTTTTGAGTAATTAGATTGGTTCTCAAATATTTACGGAGAAGTATTTTATCTTTATAATGATAAAGGGAAATTAACTTCTCTCTCTAGAAAACTCTCTGTTTTCTCCACAGATATACAAAGCACAGAACAAAGAAAACAGGAGGATGGAAGACCAGGAAATGAGTGATCAGGAAGCGGACTTGCTACATTGGAGTACTAAGAAGCAGAAGGAAGAGGTAACTCCAACACCCCCAAACCGAAAAGTAAGTTATCTAGAGTCTCTTCAATCCTCAGTTGATGAGTCGAATGTAAGCTATGTTACCCAAGGTTTAGAGAATATAAACTTCCAAGACGAACAAGATAACCCCAACAATCATCCAAACTTCATTCCTTTAACAACAAATGACAAACAGAGGCTATATTCCCCCTGGAAATACTCATTAATCATCAAACTAGTGGGTAAGAGATTAGGATATGCCTATTTCCAGAATCGACTACAAGCTCTTTGGCAACCAACCGAGAAAATAAACATGATTGACCTTAGTGAAGACTTCTACCTCATAAAACTGTCCAAACCAGAAAATTACGAAAAGATACTTCATCAAGGACCCTGGTTCCTAGGATCGCAATTCATCTCTATTCGAAAATGGGAACCAAAATTCAAACCGTCAATGGCACAAATAAATTTTTCAACAGTATGGATAAGACTACCAAAACTTCCGACACATCCTCCAACAAATAGGAACAATCCTAAAAATAGATACCGTTACAATAAACATAACTAGAGGAAGATATGTCGGACTATGTATCCTAGCACCACTATCAAAACACTCCCAATAGACATATTAATAGGCACCCTTCAACAAAAAATTCAATACGAACCGTCTACTCCCTTATGCACCCTATGTGGTAAACTTGGCCATCTAGTACACTTATGCCCCAACAAACCAAATAATACTCCATCCACCTCCAAGAGCACTAACCTTCCAGATTCTATACCAACAGAGAGCCCAAAAGATCCATATGAGGACAAAAGTTGGACAACAGTAGTATACCAAAAAAGGAAAAAATCAAACTACCAACTGCCTGCACACGTGAAGAACAATTATGAGCCTAACCTCAATGCAGTTAATATGGAAATTAATGATCAAAGCCAAATCAAGATCCCACAAGAATTAGTAGGGCCACCAAACTTGAATATACATGACCAAAACATACAACAAAAAAACAAAAAAGACCCCAAAAATTCAATACCAAACTCCAAGGGTTAGGGGAAGCAACCACGTCAATATATAATGAGATTACAAGCCACGTACAAAGCATGGTATCCAAGTTCTCTTTAAATGCTAAAAACGGTGCAACCGTGGACAAAAACAACCCCACCACCACCAAAAGCAAATCAAATATAGGTCCACAAGGCAACTCCTTAACCATACCCTGCATTCTACCAACTCCCATCTGTCAAGAAAGAGTACCCAAAAAACCGTAAAAATCTCCCAGCAGAATCCCTCAATTCATGGAACCAATAGTACACACCAAACTAAATCAATCCCAGCCACCGAATCAAAACCAAAAGATAAAAACATTCTTGGGAAAGAACCAAATGAGTAATTTATTACAGACAATTTCGCAAATTATAACTCAATAACTAAACATTCCTCAAGTCTCAATGCTGATACTAACAAGCTTCCAATGATAGAAAATGCCACACGACACCAAGCTAGTGAAGAAGTACAAGGAAATCTGAGAGTACAAACTAATATAGATCCTAAAAAATCTGATCATCAAAATGATCTCTTTAAAAGACTACCTTCAACACCACTATCTTCCATAAATCACCTTCAAACTACTACTAAATATGTCTCAATACAACAACCATCCATACAACCAACTGCGACAGAGCTTACTTCAACGCCACAACCAAAGGTTACTAACAAACAACCCACCCCACCTCCACCAGTAAATGGGAAACTGTTGTAACCGAGTTGGATATTTAAGGGCCGATGGACTACAATTCGTGGAGACTATTTTAGTTGGGATTATTGGGCCGAGTAAAATGTTGGAGTGTTTTATTTGGGATCCCGGCCCAATTAGTATTTGATTAAAAGGGCAAATGAGTTGGAAAGAAGGGATTATGCAAATTGTTAAAGAAAAGAGTCAGTTTCCTCTCATCTCCATTCTTAGTCTAAGTTTCTCATCTCCTTCTATCTAGCTCTATAATTTCTGATCTTCCTTCCCTTTGGTTAACTTTTCTCAGTTTCGTTGTAAAGGCATTAGTCGTTTCTATTTCTCAATTGTATTTTGGTGTTCTTCAGCGATTATAATATATATCCTCTTTGTGTGGTAACTTGAGTTGTTACATTGGTTCTTTCATTGAGAGTACTCCAACAACGCGAGGTTTCTACCTAGATTCAATGGCGATGGCAACCCAGAGAGCTGGATTTTTCAGGCTGAGTTGTACTTCACATACCTTGGATTCAATGTGAATGACTGGCTTCCGCTTCCTTCTTTCTACCTTGATGGTGAAGCTCTTACCTGGTTCAATAGCTTCTTTTGCAACAAGCTATTTTTGGATTGGAAGCATTTCAAAGGTAAATTTGTTCAGTGATTTCGACAACAAACCAACAATGATGTGGTGAAGCGAGTAGCTAATTCATCTCAGGTTCATTTTTATTGCGCTAATTCTGTCCCTATAGTTTCACAATCAGTTGTGTTGCCTCATAATCATGTTCCGGCCTTATCTGCCCTTGATTCTCCTGATTAAACTAGTGGCAACTCAAAGGTGGACCATGTGTTTGATAAAATGCCAAAGTCCTATACAACTGTGGATGCCTTAGCATTGATTACTGGAAGTAGTACTGAGACTGAAACTCTTGAAGACAGGGACTCAACCTATCTTGGGAATGCAAATTCAGTAGAGGGAGCGAATTTGGTATCGAAACCTTTTAACATTGTTGGAGCTAAAGTGTTTGACGAAATTTCACCAACAATAGTGAGCTCTGAAATTAATGATCTAAACACTGATGAAGAGGACAATCCACGAGATAATGTAGCTTTGTTTGATAAAAGTCCTGAACAAGATACATCGGGTTTTTTTGTTCCTTTTCCTAGCCAGTGTACTGTAATGTTGAACGGGAATATGCCAATTGCTGCAATCAAATATCCATTTGATGGCGTCTTATGGCATTACATTATTCCTTGTTTGCATTATTCTCTGGAAGAAATGTGTGAGGGTAAACAAAGTAGAGTGTCACCATACATTTACGTTAGCCTCCACAATTGCACTTGGGTTGATACTGGGCAGGAGTGCACTCTTCCTGGTTTTTTGTCGTCTAACTCGAGAGGGTGTGTAAGTGAGGAGAAAATACAGAAACTACTCACGACAATTGTTAAAATGTGATTTTCATTCTGACAAGTGACATGCATTCTATTGAAGTACTTCTTAATGCTGAATATAGAGCACCTACTGGTGGATGTGATCAACATAATTTTGAGTTAATTTCCCTTTGATCCCGGTGCTAAAATTGTTACTGTACCCATTCATTTAACTGCAACGGATCTTTGTGCGTGAGATTCCACAATAAGTTTCACGTTCTCTGCTCTGATGGGTCTTACCGTTAATGTGAAGGCACTACAATTGGAGGGATTTTCTGACAGATGTTGCTTAATTACTTATTCGAACTCTATGATTAGAGTGTGGGATCCCAAACAATCTTGGCGTGCCAATTCCTCTATTTTACATCCCGATTCAGCACTGGTTTGGGAGAGAAATATTGCACTACATATTCCATTCAAGCTGTTGTGGTTTTAACCATTGGAGTGGACATTTTTTATATTGGAGCAGGCAATGACCTGCCAAGAATAAATTCAACGGATGTGAAAATAATTGTCCCTTTGATTGTTGTTTGGACGGCTGGAACTTGTTCTTTGTTTATTCCTTGGTACTCTACTCTTCTCCTAGTTCATGAGGAAATATCATCAGCCAATCTAGTTTTTACAACTACTATAATAATCTGTCACATGGTGAATTTGCACAATACATTTATGGTACTACATTCTTTAAGGAGTTGGACCAAATAACTAACAATGATCTCCATTCAACGCTATCGATTGGAACACAAAACAGAGCATATGTGGTTGCCTCTTAGTAATGGAATTGTTATCACAGTACCCTTTAATGGAATTGATGGGAAGAAGTATGTTTCACCTTATGAGAATGACATTTTGTTATTGTTGACACTATTCTACTTTAACCTTAAGGACAAGGTTCTCATTGAGGGCGGGAGTATTGTTGTGAACCGAGTTAGATATATAAGGGGCCGATGGACTACAATTCGTGGAGACTATTTTAGTTGGGATTATTGGGCCGAGTAAAATGTTGGAGTGTTTTATTTGGGAGCCCGGCCCAATTAGTATTTGATTAAAAGGGAAAATAAGTTGGAAAGAAGGGATTATGCAAATTGTTAAAGAAAAGAGTCAGTTTCCTCTCATCTCCATTCTTAGTCTAAGTTTCTCATCTCCTTCTATCTAGCTCTATAATTTCTGATCTTCTTTCCCTTTGGTTAACTTTTCTTAGTTTCGTTGTAAGGGCGTTAGTCGTTTCCATTTTTCAATTGTATTTTGGTGTTCTTCAGCGATTATAATATATATCCTCTTTGTGTGGTAACTTGAGTTGTTACAGAAACAACCCCTCACTTCACCAGCACCACCTCTGAACCACCAGACACCTTTCCAATTCGAACCTTACCAACCACCAGAAATGACAAACTACAATTCCTGGAATCCAGCGTTTCAGAACTTAACAAACCCACTCAGACCTTTCGACTACAACTATTCAACTTTGAACACCCATTTGTTGGCGATTTTTCCGCAAGCAGTTCAAGTAACACCTTACTCGAATTGGGAAATGATACTAGATCTCAATCAGAACGAAAACAACCCTACACTTCTACCAACACTAATAGAGGAGAGACTAACCAACAACCTCATAAGGTTAGCATCGACTCAACTGAAACTAACTTAGGAACTGACCTTCCTGGAATTCTACCATACCCTCAATTTCCCCTCACATCTATCCAACCTGAATACCCAGCATCTCTCGCGTATTCACTAATTGAATTCCTTCGTGAACTCGTTGCTACAATATGCAAAACCCAGGCCAGCATAGCGAGGACAACATGAGCAACGAGGAAGACGAAAACATGAAAGACCAAATAGTCCCAGAACTACAAATGAGGGTACCATCACCTCCTATGCAGAACCTCCTGGCACAACCAGCGAGAGAAGAGGCATCAAACATGCTAGATGCAATGACTCAAACTCTGCACTTGAAGAACCCACTGAAACTGGACATGTTGCTAAGTATAGAAAAAAGATTTCTAATCAAAGTCCCCTGGAAGGTGAACAAGGTAGACTTGAACATATGTTGCTACAACTCCCAAGAACCACTGGAATATGTAGCCCTTCTCATACCAACGATAAAAGACAAACAAGCTCTGGAAGTAGAGAATGCAAGCAGCTCATCAACAGTTATGAACCTGGAAATTACTCTAATACCAGGAGGGAATCGAATCAGTCAAGAAACCCCATCAATGAGATCTTACTTTGGAATTGTAGGGGTGCAAATAATGCAAATGTCATGAAAAACATGCGCACACTAATGGAATATCACAACCCAACAATTCTTGTACTCACAGAGACAAGAATAGAGGATCATAATAAAATTTTACATGCTCTAGATTTTACTAACGTCATACAGGCCCCAACTGCGGGATATTCTGAAGGAATTGCTTTATTTTGAAGGAACTCGGAAATAACCATCGAACCATTTGTGCTTACTGAATAAGAAATTCATACCATTATTGAGGTTAGTACAAGCTTTCCTAAATGGTATATATCTATAATCTATGCTAAAAATACTGCTATACATAGGAAAATATTATGGGATAATCTGAGAAATACAACTACCCAAATCAATGGACCATGACTAGTTTGTGGAGATTTTAACGAAATCACTAGTGCCTCAGAGAAGCTAGGGGGAAGACCTATAAACAATTCTAAGAGCTCTAACTTCATTAGTTGCCTTGATGATATGGACATGATCGACCTAGGCTTTACGGGACAAAAATATATATGGACAAACAAACACAAGAACAATAAAACTCTTATTATGGAACGTCTTGATCATTTCATTAGCAACCATTTTTGGTTAACTTTATTCCTAGACTCAACAGTCTACCATCTTCCTCGTACCCATTCTGATCATTGCTCTATACTCCTAAACTGTCTTAAAAGTTCCCCAAACTCGGAAAAATTATTTAGGTTCGAAACCATGTGCATTAGACACCCGGATTTCCCTAACATAGTAAGTGGAGCTTGGAAGGATAATAGCAACTATAATAATGATCTAGAAAACTTCCTCCAAAACATAAAAATCTGGAACAAAGAAACCTTTGGAAATATTTTCAAACAAAAAAAAAAGACATCCTCAACAGATTAAATGGGCTTCAACAAATGGACCCAATAAACAAAAAATATTTCCACCATAATCTTGAGAACAATCTCAGTATTGAGTTTAGCGAAATTCTCAGAAGAGAAGAGGACTTTTGGAAGCTAAAATCTAGAGTCCAATGACTTAGCGAAGGAAATGAAAATACTAAGTTCTTCCATACCACCGCTACAAACAGAAGACATAGAAACAGAATTATAGGGCTAAATGACTCGGTGGGGAATTGGACTTTTGATCCTTCTTCTATAAATAACATTATCACCCAATACTTCCAAGACATCTACACAACTGAATTAGTTAAAAATGACTGCCTAAACCCAAATATTTGTGGAAATGCCCTCCCAGCGAAAACTAGTGAATTTATTGGTAGACCCCTTGATAAAGAAGAAATAAAAAATGCTACTTTCGCCTTTAAGCCTCTCAAATCTCCTGGACCTAATGACTTACACCCAATGTTCTTCCAAAAATATTGGAATTAAACTAAAGAAGCCATAATCAACACTTGCATGAAAGCGTTTAACTCCAGCTCTATCCCTTCGAAAATTAATAAAATTTTATTTGTCTCATTCCCAAAATAAAGAACTCTGAACAAGCTAATCACTATAGGCCCATAAGCCTTTATAATATGATTTATAAAATCATCACCAAAATTATAGTCAATAGGACCATACCTTACCTATATACTATAATTAGCCCTCAACAATGTAGTTTCATTCCTGGCAGAAGAGCGGTAGATAACGTCATCATCGTTCAAGAAGTTATTTTCTCCTTCCGTAAATCAAAAGGAAAATTTAGCAAAATGCTCCTAAAAATTGACTTAGAAAAAGCTTTTGATAGATTAAAATGATCATTTATCAAACAATCCCTTATGATCCTTAATTTTCCAAAAAACATAATCGATCTTATCATGTCTTGTGTATCTACCTCATCTATATCAATCCTTGTTAACGGAAGACCTACAAAGTTTTTCAGTCCCACCAGAGGAATTAGGTAAGGCGACCCCCTTTAACCCTATATATTCATAATTTATATGGAATCTTTAACCAGACTCATAAACTATGCAATCCAAGAACAACTCTGGTAACCTGTAAAAATCAGTAGAATAGGTACTCATTTATCTCATCTACTCTTTGCCGACGACATCATTCTCCTAGCAAAGGCTGACATTACCAACGCCACCACCATTATTCAGATCTTCAATACGTTAGCAAAGCAATCAGGCCAAAAAATTAGCTTCAACAAATCTTCCATCGTCTTCTCGACCAACGTTAGCCGTGAAGAGAAGAACCGTCACTCTACAACTATGAACATTAGACAAAAAGAAAAAATAGGAAAATACCTTGGACTCCCCATAACAAACTATCATCCTAAGAGTAATGACTATCAATACATCATTGACCACATGAACAATAAGTTGAGAGGCTGGAAAACACGTTTCCTATCCTTGGCAGGTAGAACAACTCTAGTAAAATCAGTCCTAGCCTCTATTACTACATACGCAATGTAGTGTAATTTAATTCCCCAAGGAGCCCATAGTCACATTGACCTCATTCAAAGAAACTTTCTCTGGGGATCAACACAAGGAAAAAAGAAAATGCACTTAGCAAACTGGGACCTACTAACATCCCCTATCGAATATGGGGGTCTAGAAATTCAGAAAACTAATGGAAAAAACTTTGCTTTGATGGTAAGTCTTATCTGGAGATTCCTAAAAAATCATAACTACATTTGGGTTGAGGTCCTAAGGAAAAGGTACTTGAATAGAAGACACGTGACCGACTTGAAATACTACCCCCAAGACTCTTACATATGAAAAAGTATTGTAAGAGCTTATCCATTATTCTTAAAAAAACATCTCTTGGAACGTGGGTAACGGGAAAAAAACTCTCATATGGAAAGACAATTGGATAGATGCAACACACTCCCTACAACAATGATTCAAGGGTCGACCACAGAAAACAAAACCAAGATGACCTTAAAGGACTGCCTCAGAAATAACAATTGGGACTTCTCATGCTTATCCTTTGAAATCCCTAGTAACATAAAAATGATCATAGAAAACACTTATCTACAAAATTCAAACTCTAAGCCTGACACCTTCTTCTGGAACAGGAGCAACGATGGTTATTTTAACACTCAAAGTGCCTATCTATCGTTTCTCAAAGAAAACCATGAAACTTCTGTAAACACTAATTGCAATTATACTTGGATATGGAAGATAAATCCTATTAACAAAATTAAATTTTTCATGTGGCTGTTCATAACCCAAAAACTTTCGACTACGCTAGCCCTCTACAGTAGAAATATTACTAGATCCAAAAATTGTGCAACATGCCACGACATAGAAGAGGACACTAACCATATATTTCTAAACTTTTCGGATGCTGAGCACATCTAGAAAAACTATAGTATTAGTTTCGCCTCCCAAGACCTCCACACTAATATTCAACAACTTTGTACCTCTAAAAGCTACATAATCATAAAGAATCACCACCGGGTGCCTACCACTAATCTAACTCCAATTATTCTTTGGAATATTTGGAAAAATAGAAATAGCAATCTTTACAAAAATATAAATATTAGCAGGGCTACTAGTACTCTTAATAATATTTCCTTCCAAGCCATGGAATACTTTCACCCAGGGGCTGACCCACGTGGGTTCCAGGGGGTTCACCCGAACCCCCTCGGCAAAAAACTACACTGTATATATAAGGTAATTTTCTGTATTTATGTGGATATATATATATTTTGAACCCCCTTAATGACAAGGAGAAAGAGATATCCCAGCGGTAGGTTCCCTGAAAATTAAGCCTCGTGTCGAGGGTTCAAATCCCTGCATTAGCATTTTATTTTTTTATTTTTCAGTTTCAGTCTTTTTTTTTTTAAGGTTTCAGTTCCGTTTTTCACATTTTTTATTTTATAAAACATGCTAAAAGTGTGGTTTTAAACCCAAAAAAATTCAAGGGTCCGCCTCTAAAACTAAATACTACTACTTTCTTGAAATTTTGTTTTGTTGGCTTATATATACACGTTTATACTTTTATTTTTTGAACCCCTGAGCGAAAATCCTGGATCCGCCACTGCTTTCACCTAATCAAAACCACCCCAAAAAAAGTCCCTAGACATGTGGTTCCAGTTGCTTGGCACAAACCGCCTGAAGGAAAATACAAATTAACTATTGACGGTTCCTATGAACCAAACTATACTAATGGTGGAATTAGAGGAGTAATTAGAGATCATCTGGGAATGTGGATTGTGGGATTCACACGAAAAATCAAAGAAAGAAATGCCCTTCATGCAGAAGTGCTAGACTGCTACACGGCCTGTACCTAGCGAAAAGGAAAAATTTAAAACATTTGTTGATCGAAACTGATTCGCAGGTATTACTTACCACTATACATAGTAACAACCTCATATACTCACAAATTTTCGCTGATTGCAGGTCACTACTCCTCCAACTGGAAGGATCATCCCTGGAACACATCCCGAGGGAGGCTAATGAAGTAGCATACTTACTAGCAAAACACGGAAGGGAAATGGAAAAGCCACATATGATCAACAATCAAACTCTGTTTTTTGAAGCATCTCCTTCTCTAGTAATAGATGCATTAGAAAGAGATGTGAATGGAACTGTATCGTATAGACTAGTTCCACTTTTGTATGGCTGAACATATTATTATCTAAATAAAATCCTTCCGTTATTTAGCAAAAAAAAAGATAAAGGAAAATTATTTATCACGAAATAAAATTTGAAGAACAAAACAACTGTGTTTTATTTATAAGTTTTGGTTGAGATTGTTAAAAGTTATGTGGCAGTCTAGGGGCGCAAATTTTTTCTAAGCGGTGTCGATATTTAAAAGTTAATAAACAATAAATAATTGATATGACAATATTATACTAAAAAAAGCTATTTAAAACGTACTAATAAAACGTAAATCAAGTAAACTATTAAACTTTTCTCGGCGAGTTTTCATATTTTGAAATGTATTCATAATAGACTCATCGGAAATAATACTAAATATTCTAGTGTATTTGGTTTATGTTAGCCTAATTTGATTGTAAATAGGACTATATGAGGTTGGAGGTGCCACGGCGCCATAATGAATGACAATTCTGTTCACGCTGCAAACCAACGAGCCCAAAAAATAAAAGGCAAATTTGGCCTTACTAAGGCTTGAACTTAGCCACGCCGTAACAAATGACAATTCCGTTCACGCTGCAAACCAACTAGCGAAGCTCATTTATTCAAGTAATATCATTAATGTTATTTGTAAGAATATATTTATTTTTTCAGATTTTTTATATATTATAATATTAATTTTTTTTAACAAAGAAGTATCGATCAACACCTCTCGATAGAGTGAATCCGCCCTTGTGTGGCACGATGAACATATTTAGAAAAAGTAGAAAAATAAAAGTGGAATCAAGTCAAAAAAGGTTAGGGTGATAGAATATAAAATTAGTAGGATATGTTTACACTTTGTGAATAACGACAATTCATATCCATAGGTTTGATAAGAAGCAAATGCATTGGCAGACGCCGCGTACCAACTACTTTTTGGCTGCAAGTAATTAGACTTCTATCCATAACATAACGGTACATAAATAAAAGTTATAATCTTAATAATATTTCTATATAATTTAGAGATATATTATGAATTATGAGCCAGAGTGGGAATGAGGGTGAGAATAAAAACGAGATGTAATGTAGACTGCAGAAAGATGTAATTAATGTGAATTAAGTTTCGTAAAGATGAGACGTAGTATAATCAATAATGTAGAGTGGAGAAAAATATAATCAATGTGAATTAAGTTTAGATGGCGGAAATTAAAAAAAAAGCTCTACTTTTATTTATTGCTCATTAAAAAACTACAACAACAAACATAATAGTATAAGGAAAAATCTTTTTGGCCAGAAAGATATTTTATCTATGTTATTTTATCTTTTTAAATATTTTTACAATTTTAATTTAATACCTTTTAACTAAAAAATGGAAAAAAGATCAGTTTATTTTAAAATAAAAAGAATATTATAGCTTTTTTAATTTTCTGGCCAAATTCTGGCCGAATTTTCTGGTCATTTAGCACTTCCCATAGTATAATAATGAAAGGAAAATTTGGCAAGAATTGTATTTTACCTATGTTATTTTACTTTTTTGAACATTTTTACCCTTTTAACTAAAAAATGGAAAATAGATCAGTTTATTTTAAAAATAAAAATAATATTATACACTTTTTAAATTTTCTGACTAAATTCTGACCAAATTTTCTGGTCATTTAACATTTACCCATAATGAAAAACAAAGTTAGGTTGCCATGCATACTGGTTAATTAGGTTCTCATTCTCAAGTAGATATAGGCGCATAAAAGACCACTTCAATGATATTTTTAAATTTAATTTAAATTTTAAAAATTGATAAATTTGATTTTAAATGAAAAGTGACGGAACTAAATCAACTATACAAATATCTATCTAAAAATTTAGGGAAAAATGTCTGAAATATATTCGAACTTTGATCGAAATTGTTGTAACAATATTGAACTTTGGAAAGGACCTTTTACCCCTGCACTATTTAATAGTGTATTTTAAAGGGGGAAAATCCTTTTGGCCAAAATTTGGTCATAATGGTAAAAAGACACGTTCACACTATAAACTAGTTTATTTTTGGATATTTTTGCCCTTTAACTTAAATATTGAATATATTCTTCAATTATGTTTCCAATACATTGAAAATGATTAATGAGATTAATTATTGATGATTTCATGAGAAAATGGTCAAATGACCCCCCAATCTATTACCAGATTTTCAACTACACACTTATACTTCACGGAGGTCCTATTACCCCCCTGAGCTATTTTAAAGTGGAATTATTTCCTCCCTGAAATGTCATTACCAGACATGTGTCTTGTGGTGAAATACACGCACTTGACATGTGTATCTCACCATTTAATAAATGTTTTTATAAAAAAAGTACTCCTCCTTCCTCTTCCTTTATTCCCCAATCATTTTTTCAACCCTAACTATAATAAACACCATTTTTTACCTCAATAAATTTTTATATCTCTAACAATTTATAAAAAATGAAAACTCAGCTCACCTTTTCTCTTCCCATTCTTTATTCTTTCTCCCTCTAAAATTTTCATGATTAATTTATAATTTGAGTTTTTGATTTTGATTCTTCATGGGTTTTAGGAGAACGTGTAGGATCCTTCTTTAAAAATGTAGAATAAATTGTTTTGTTTTAGTTTCTTTTAATAAGTTTGAAGATATTTTACTTCACTTTGATTTTGTTACTCTTGAGTCCATGACTTTAAAAAATAATAATTAATGGGTATGTTTTTTTAAAAAAATAAATTTAATTTGTTAGATATTTTTTAAATAAGTCTATTGAAAAATTATTTATTCATAAAATGCATTAGTTGTTGATAATTTTTATATCAAACATCTATTGAAAAAGCTTCAACAATGATAATGGTGAAAATGTATAGTTGTATAGATAAATAAGAAGAAAGAAAGAGAAAGTAAAAAAGAAAATTAGAAAGAAAAAAAAACAGAATTTTAAAAAAATTAGGCAATTCACTCTCTCAAAGAGACTGACATACACTCTCTATGCCAACTCAACACTTAGGAGGTTATTTATTCCATTTTAAAGTAGTTTAGGGGGGTAATAGGACTCCCGCGAAGAATAGTTATGTAGTTGGAAATTCGGTAATAGGTTGGGAGGTCATTTAGCCATTTTCTCATGATTTCATCATTAAACATGTGAAACAAACCACAAAATTCACCAAAGAAAACATAAGTCTCACCACTCTTCTTACTTGAAATTTTCAAGATTTGCAAAGAAAATTAAAACTTTGATAGTAGTAGTAAAAAAATAAAAAAAATATATATCTTTTTCAATTTCTAAATTTCCTCCTTTCTACTTATTCTATTTTTGTTTATTTATTTTTCATTTCTTATTTCTTAATAATAATAAAAAAAAAAAAGTACAAAAGAGGAGTAAAGTGTAGGCTATCTATTTTACTTTATAATTTCTAATCGCGAAAAGATAAATTATATCTAAATTTAAATATTAAAAATTTATATCTATAATACTCAAATTAAAAATATGAAATTCACCAAGTTGACAAACCAATTACTCTTATTTATTTAAAGGAGTTGTTGTTATGCATGAATTTTCTAGAAAAAAGTTAAATGATAAAAATATATTTTATCCGATTATACTTAGAAT